>LVTN01001333.1:9233-27600 GCA_001649415.1 Musa itinerans
TAAAAAATATAAATTGTTAAAAAAGGAGCATGATTCTCTTGTTATTAATTTCGATAAATTAAAAATTGAGCATAATGATAGTTTAGCTCCATATATGAAATGCCATGATTTAGAAATACTTCAAAAGGAGAACTTGCTACTTAAGGACACCTTGAAGAAATTTGAGGTTGGTAGCAAGTCCTTGAACATGATCCTTACCAATAAGGGTCACGTTTATAAAAGAAGTGGAATCGGATTTGTGAAAAACTCTCACCAAAATCCAACCACCTTTCATTAAAGGCCCTATCTTGCATATTTCGTCCCAAAACAAATGCAACATTTGTTGCAAACATGGATATAAAGCTTATCATTATCCATTTAAAAAGTGTAGTCCAAACAAATTTATTTGGGTTCCTAAAGGAACCATAAAGAATTTCATGCAACATGATAAGCAATTTAGATCGATTTTTGAGGCACCCAAGGTCAAATCGGTACCTAAAAATTATCCTCTTTTGTAGAAACGTGTACCATCATAAGCTAGGAGAAAGAGATGATACCTTGATAGTGGATGCTCAAGGCGTATAACCGGAGATCCATCTCAATTCTCTAAGCTCACTAGCATAGACGAAGGATATGTCACCTTCGGAGACAACAACAAGGATAAAATCATTGGCAAATGAACCATAGGTAACAAATCCAACTTCTTTATTGAAGATGTTTTGTTAGTTGATCGTTTAAAACATAACCTCTTGAGCAATAGTCAATTATGTGTTAAAGGATATATTGTTAAATTCAAATCTAATGCTTGTATTATTGAAAAACCACACAAAAACAAATCTATGATTGCATGAAAACAAAATACCGTATACACCATTGATATTAATAATCTTTGCAATCGAAAGTGGAAGTGATGCGAACCTACTCGGAAGGGACAACTAAATGAAAGAAGAGTCGATGGACAAATTTTATGAAGGACCCAAAAACTTCAAAAGTTTACGAAGCGATGCTCGTCAAAGCTCCAACCAGCATCCACCCAGTTCAAGAAGCATGAGTGGCCGCTTTAGGCTTGTAAATAACGGTCGTGTCATGTGGACACTTGTGAGAGATCCTCGGTCTGTAGTGGACCATTTTGACCCTTTGATGTGCAACTGTTCGGGCTTGTAAAGTCTGTTTGTAATTTGCATTGGCTATGAAGTGTTTTCGAATATGTTTGCTTGTGGATCCCGAGTGAGGCGCTTTCTCTAACCCGTTTTCTCTTTTGTAGGTCCTAAGGGACTATAGGAGGTTTCGGGGAGGCTGACCTTTGTGAACGGACACGCAAGGGTACCGCACGACTTAGGCAAAACCAGCTAAGTCCGTGACAAAAGGTTCAAATGATGCGCCAAATAAACAAGATGACATGTCAGACAACGTAGGCTTCATGATTGTAATTGTTTAGTCTTAATCAAAGTAGTTGAATCTAATCAAGCCGAAAGGATCGGGTATTACACCAAGAAGATCAGATGTTACAAGAGGTCAACATGTCGATGGATCGGGCAATACGCCGAAGGTTCAAACGATGCGCCGAATAAACAAGATGGTATGTCGAACAACATAGGCTTCATGATTGTAGTTGTTGAGTCTTGATCAAAGTAGTTGAATCTAATTGAGTTTGTTTTGGGGTGTAACCATGCCAACTTGATTAGGAGCTCATTGGGCCTGAATCAAGGTTGAATTAGGCCTATTGAAAGGCCAATTCAGTGACCTAAGGTTGGGCTAAGTGGTGGTACTGCTTATGAGCTGGAAAGTACGAATTGTACTTTTCCGGAAAACCCGATGGTGGTTTCGCTAGGGTCAGTGGTAGTACCGCACAGTATCAGGCGATGGTACCGCCTAAACTAGCAATGGTATCACCCAAGTAGGCGATGGTACCGCTAGTGCCAAGGATGTCAGGCGGTGGTACCGCCAATACTCCGAATACCTAGGGATTTGAATTTTTTGCTTCATTTCTGAAGTCATTTGAGGCCTATAAATACTCCTCTCATTATTGCTTGATCAAATATGAAAAACTTATGATTTTAAAGTGTTGTAAACTCTTGAAAAGTGTTGAGTCTCTTCCTCCTTAGTCTAAAAGTTATTCTAAGGGAGGTGAGAGATCTTTTGTAAAAGAGGGGTGTAAGAGTTCTCTCCTAAACCTATGAAAAAGAAAAAGAGTTGTAACAAGGGTAGTTAATCTTCACTCACTGAAAAAAGATCGATAGTGAGCCGATGGCCTCAAAGGAAGAAGAATCGAGAGTGGACATAGGTCACGACGAACGAGCCACTATAAATCCGGTTTGCATTTCTTCTTTTGCCTTGATTTACTATTGCATACTGATTTACTTACTAAGCAATCCTTACTCGTACTTTTTGTTAATCAAATTTTTGATACAGATTTTTTGATCAAACTTTCAAACCGAAAATTTTTTAAAGTACTAATTCACACCCCCTCCCCCCTCCCCCAACCGCCTTTACGATCCTAACACCTATCTCTCCCTGGGGATTCTCTCTTAAGGGAATCCTCTCCTTAATCATCCCATTGCTAAACTTAGTGAGAAATGAGGAAGGAGAAGACTCTTTTATATAGGAGAAGTTGAGCTCTCCTCGAAAGGTAAGTAATAATTTAATTTTTATTTTTTTAATTTATTTTTATTTTACTTTTACATACAAAGATAAAAATATAATATTTATTTCTTATGGTTCACTCACAAAGATAGAATATAAACTATTTACTTTCTAAAAATCACATCACTCATTAAGAATAAATCAATTAATAATTTAATTGATTAGCAAAATTCTTAACTTGTGCACATGATTAAGAAAATCAATTTTAATCATTTCTTTAACCATACTATACAAACAAGAAAGTTAATAATTTAAATAAAGTAATACATTATTCATAGTAATTAATTTATGTTAAGGTAGAAAATTATCGATGATTACAGAGAGGATATTTCCCTAACCACTTAAGGTTAGGATCTTTAAGCTACAAATGGGGACCTCTTACAATCCACTTCGGACCTCCTTGGTCTCTTACCGCCCACCTCGAATAGATACTAACTAGAAGTTCAACTTGAGACCCTCCAACTCACACCGTACTTTGACAATCCAAGTCAAGATCCCACTTCGAGACCTATGCAAACAAACTCGGATTTCAAACGCGATAAGATTTAAAATTCAGGCCAGGTCAGGTCAATCACAGCAAATCGGATTACGAGTCACAATACCGTTCTTCACACTCATCTAATAAGTTAAGCAAATTGTGATGCATTCAAAGTGTCATTGCCATGCACTTAATATTCATATCATGCATGGTATGTCATAAGAAAACAACAAATACAAACAAAATGTACTTGCAAAAATAAAGATCTATGATACATCTAGGAACAAATACAGCAAGGAAAGCCACTATTTTAAGGTAAATAAATCCAACATAGTTTAGAAAATTGCATATGGAGGCCTTGGTGGATTAGCTAGTATAAAACATTGCAACACAATGTACTATATAATTAGCATGTTGATCTATATTGTTAAATACTTGAAAACAGAAGTAAAAAAAGGCATTAAAGCTCCTAGGAATCCTTCTTTAGTGGATGATATGCTAGAAAGCAATTAATGTGATGAAAACTTACCATATACATAACAGTCCTTTAACAAGTATATAAATGCTACTGGGCAAATCTGTGACAAGTCGGAAAAAACATGCAAACAAATGGCCCTATTTTCCTGTATATAATCATTGTTTCCATTGCCTCTCTTGATTTCCTGCCTATAATAACTTGTATTTGGTGGGTACAATCTACAAAAACAACAAATATAGAAATATCAAAGTAAACTTGATCGAGTTAAACAAATCAATAAAAAGCTAAAAGAATCTTTCTATTTCTTCATGATAAGATATTTATAAACCTGCAGCTACTTATAGATCTTCTATCCTACCCCAAGTATAGAAGATTTTTAACTTACCAAAGCAAATAAATTCCTAACAACCAAATTTTTATTCACAAAAAATGTTTCAGAAGCTTATGTTATAGAAGAAGTAAATGTTTGTCTATACCTTTTGAATCCACTTAATACCTTTCTTGCACATGAAATTACAGCCTTGTAGGGGTTAGTTTGTTGGTTTGTCCTATGATTTTTGCCACTTAGGAAATCTAAATCTGTGTTTATTTGGTTACCTTATCAAATATATCCTGAATCATTCAGTCAAGTTTCTTTATGTGTGCAACCATATCTGAAAGGTGTTCTTATCAACTCGTAAATTCAAACTTTGACAAGCCAGATTATTCCGGATAATTGATCTAAAATGTTTCCAAGTGGGGCACCTATAAAATAATGTTCTCCTTGCTATCCCATGCATATAAACCAATGAACACATGCACATCTGAAGCAAAGATCACCTTTTTTCTAGCTACAGAAACATCATGAACCAGAAATTAAAGACACAGATGAGGAATGAGCAGGGAGAGGAATACTTCGTAGCATATTGCTTTAATTTGTTTTCACATAATAAATAGTTGCAAGCCTCTAAGCTGACTCACTAATACATTCTCGATTGCCTTCTTCTGAAGCTCCAACTAATTAAAATCTTCTGTAACAATTAACAAAGGAATCCGTTATCTTGTCGCACCATCTGAAGATTTCAATTGAAGATTCAAACCTAACAGAATCTTGCTTCAGCATCACCTTTATCCACACCAGATATTCCTTTTCTTAAAGAACAAAAAAAAAAGGGTATGAATTCTCATCGCAGAACTCAACAACCACCAATTAATTTAAAACTTCAGCTTGCATACGTATTAATCCATCCACAAATAAAAAGCAAACAACATTTGCATCGACCATTTCAATAAAAACAAAAACAGAAAAAAAAACAAGAAACAAGATTCATGGAGTAAAAGAAGGATCGAAGGACCAGGAAGAAATAGGGTTTAGAAGCATATCAGAGAGATCCGACGGAGCCAGAGAGCTTGGGGGCCAACCGGTCTTTTGCTGAAAAGGAAGGGCCTAAAGATTGGATCGAGGAAACTAGAGGGTGCGGATGAAGCCCTAAACCCCTTCCAACCCTTTATAAAACTCGACATCTACCTCGTCTTTAATTTTACGAGATGGTGGTGTTTTTGGGCTAGGGGGATTGTCAGTTGCCAGAAACGGATTAAAATACACAGGACATATATTTTAATGATTTACTTGATAGCGTCTCGCGTAACAGTTTTTTTTTTTTTTTTAGTTTGAATGAATTCTGAAAAAAATTTCTAGAATTTCTCGTGCTTAAATTTTAAAAAAAATTATAAAATATTTTTTTCAAAATAATCATTCTATCTGTATCAATAGCAACCCTTCGCCCAACCCCTAAAAGTGCCTCTACTCCGTCAATCATCCTCTTTTGCCCTAAATACTCTTTCGTCCTAAAGAGTCGCATGTCACATGTGATGTAGGTGTGATTGCGTATAGAGGTGAGCAGCGAAGGTCTTGCCCTCGCCCTTATTGAAACCCAATATTTGGCTCGATCATTCATAGGCCGAGCTTATTGTCACAATCTACGGAGTTCCCTCATTATTAATCGTGCGTGAGGAAGGAGATGGCATAACCCATGTCCTTTGGGTGTCAACCACGGGCAAGGAAACAGAGGGGAAGGCTCATGCACTCATTGTTGGCTGCAAGGGAGGAAGGAGAGGGAGTGGCCTATATGTCTTTATGGTCGACCATAGGTGAGGAAGGAGTGGCTCATGCACTCATGCCATCACCCGTATGCTCCTATTATTGTTAGGAACAAATCGGTACTAAGAGGAGGGGGTGAATTAGTATAGCGATAAAATACATCGGTTTTGAAAATTCATTTCGATTAAAACCAATTTCGAAAAGATAGCTTGAAAGCGTACAGAAGAGCATAGTAGATGTAAAGCAAGTAAGGAGGTTTCTAGTAAGGTAAATTGCACAAAAGAAAAGTAAACCAAATTTTATAGTGGTTCAGTCGTCGTGACCTACATCTACTCCGCCGATTCCTCTTCTGTCAAGGCCACCGGCATCCACTATCGATCTTCCTTCAATAGGCGAAGATCAACCACCTTTTACAGCTTGATTCTCCTTTTACCAAGTTTAGGAGATAACCCTTACACCCCTACTTACTCATCTCTCAAACTAATCTAACACTTTAAAGAGGAAGAGGAGTTCACACAATATTACAGCAGCGTTTTCTCACTTTTAAATACTCTATGCTTGTGTATGTTAACCAGGGTTGAGAGGGGTATTTATAGGCCTCAAGTTGATTCAAACTTGGAGCCTAAAAACATCTCATCCCGGGTCTCCCGGGTATGGGCGGTACCACCGCCTGTGTTAGGCGGTACCACCACTAGTGTCAGTCTAACACTGACACTACACTAGACGGTACCACCGCTTGACACCTCTGCACTGGGCAGTACCACCGCATGCAGTCTCTCAAAGACTGTGTCATGACAGTGCCACCTCTTGGGTCACTATTTGGGCCTTTCATTGGGCCCAACACAGTCCTTACATAGGCCCAACTAGCCCCTAATTGGGTTGGCCCAATTCTGATGATCTCTTGGCAATGTTCTAGAGGACTCCCGGTAAGCTCCTGGACTTCTTGGTCAGTTCCGACAAAGCTTCCGATGAATGTTCAGACTTCCAACGAAATCGTGTTCTTGACATCGGGACTTCATTTTGCTTTATGCCTTGCTATCGTAGTTAATTCTGCACACATAAAACACACTTCGATGTAGACAATTATTACTAAGCATGAATCATGTTATCCGACATGTCATTGTTCCATTAACGTTTCGTCCGATTCTTCGACGCATCGTCCTCTCTTGTGGCCTATTACCCAATCGGCTAGTTGACCTCCACAACTTTGATATCCTTGGCACATTATCTGCTCTTCTTGGCCCGATGCTCGAATCAATGGCCCGAAGCCTTCTGTCAATACATCGACCGATCCTCTAGCTCGACGTCCAATCTTCTGACATGTTTTTCTTCGGCCCAACATGATTCTTCTTGCTTTAATTGTCTCTCCCTGATCGAAGCATCCTACGTCACTCAGAACGCATATTAAATTATAAACACTCTCAATTGATTTTATTATTAAAATCTAAGATTTAACACTTATGTCGTTGATCATAGGTGAGGAAAGAGGGATATGACTCATAGGGTCTACAGAGATAAGGGTAATACAGGGAGGCAAGGGCGACGATGAAGGATGGAGGCAACGATGAATCTGACAATAAATATAACAAAATAGAGGTAAAACAATCTGTTCACATAATTTTAGGAGTATTGGAGAGCTTTACAAGAAATTCTTAAGGTTAGGAGTTTTTTTTTTTTTTGAGAAGCACAAAGCATTTTTATACTTACTTAAATGCAAAGACAAATTCTCTATTTCTTTTTTCCACTGAACGCCACATTAAAGAATGTTTTCAATTCTTCTTATAAGAGTCCCTAATTTTCAAAATAATAATGCCATCCTTAGTCACTCATTTATTTTTTCCTCAGCTCTTCTCTTTTTCAAACTCATTATATTGAAACAATCCATTATATTGAACCGATCCACAAATTAAACTGGTTAAAAAAAAAATAATTCATAAATTAAATAATATTAATGTATATTTATAAAAATAAAAATATAAAATTAATTTTAAATTTATAAAATAATAAAACAAATATTTATATATTTGGAAAAAATAATATATATAATATAAAATTTTGAAAATATTTAAAGATTACCATTTATTTTTAAGCCTTTAAAATAGCTTTTTTTTATTGATATGACCTTTAAAAAATTTAAATTTATTCAGAAAATACCAGAATATGCTTTAAAATACCCTTAAAATAGCTTCTAAATAGGTCTGACATCTATTCTAGAAGTGTGGTCCGAAAAAAAAACATGATTTAGACTCGCATACATTATATTTGGGCAATTCAAAAACAGTTTAACTAGGTTAAAACTTTTAGAAAACCTTTGAGTTGCTCCTAGATAGACAAAAAAAATAACTTTTTCTATTTAATAAATTTATTGATATTTTTCTAGCATTTTTAAATTGTGAATTCTCTAATTTTTTCTATTTTATTTTATTTTTGATAAAATTTGATTAAATATCATGCTTTCATGTAATATTTTATAACATTTGAGCTTTTAAATAGGTTTTTAAAAAACCATGATTTAGACACACTTACACATTTTTTTGGGTAATTCGAAAATAACTATAACTAGGTTAAAATCAGGTCAAAAGAAGTTGAAACTTTTAATAAACCTTTGTATTGCTTCTAGATGGACAAAAATATACTATTTTTTATTTTAGAAAAATTATTTGATATATTTATGGTATTATCATATTATGAATGTTATGAATTTTTTTAATTTTTTTAATTTTTGACAAAAAATATCATAATTCTATTTAATATTTTTTAATATTTAAGCTTCTTAACAGGTTTAAAATCTATTATGAAAGTATGGTCTAAAAAAACCATGATTTAGACCCACTTGCATTATTTTTGGAGTAATTTAAAAATAACTGGATCAAAACCTGATCAAAATATAACGTTTTATATTTTATAGTATTTATTTGATTTTTTTCTATTATTTTTAAATTATGAATACTTTATTTTTTTATTTTTGATAAAATTTCATATTTTATTTAATATTCTATAATATTTGAGCTTCTAAATAGGTTTGAAACCTACTCTGAAATTTTGGTCTAAAAGAATCGTGATTTAGATCCACTTACATTATTTTTGGGGGCAATAATAGTGTGACTGATTCAAAGCCTAATCAAAACAAGTTGAAATTTTCAGAAAACCTTTGAATCGCTATCAGTCGAACAAAAAATATAACAATTTCTATTTTAAGAAATTTATTTGTTTTGGTATTTTGGACTATGGATATACTAAAAATTTCTAATTTCTTTAATTTTTGACAAAATATCATACTTCCATTCAATATTTTCTAATAATTTAGTTTGAAATATATTATGAAAGTGCGGCCCAAAAAATCATAGGGCAACTAAAAAATAGTGTAACTTGGTCAAAACCTAATCAAAACAAGTTGAAACTTCTAGAAAAGTTTTGTATTGTTCCCAGATATATAAAAATATAACATTTATATTTTCAAATATTTATGTAATATTTTTCTGATATTTTCATATTGTGAATACTCTTTTTTTTAATTATTATTTCTTCAAATTTTAACAAAATTTGACAAAATATCATTCTTCTATTCATTATTTTATAACATTTGAGCTTCAAATAGGTTCAAAACCTATTCTAAAAGTGTGGTCCAATAAAACCATGATTTAGACCCACAAAATATCAAATTTTGTTAAAAATTAAAGAAATTAAAAATTTTAAGAATATTTATAATTTAAAAATATCAGAAAAATATCAAATAAATTCTCTAAGACAGAAAAATATTTTATTTTTGTCTATCTCGGACCCATTTATATTATTTTTGAACGACTTCCAAGAATAATGTAAGTGGTTCTAAATCATGGGTTTTTAGGACCAAAATTTCAAAATAGGTTTCAAACCTATTTATAAGCTCAAATATTATAAAATATTATATAAAAATATCAAATTTTATGAAAAATTAAAGAAATTAGAAAATTCAAAACATTCATAATTTAAAATATCAAAGAAAAAATCAAATAAGTTTCCTAAAGTAGAAAAAGCTATCTTTTTGTCTATCAGAGAACCATGAAGATTTCCCAAAATTTTGAACTTGTTTGAATTAAGTTTTGACCAAGTTACATTATTTTGGAATTGCCCCTAAAATTAGTATAACTGGGTTTAAATCATAATTTTTTTGGACCATACTTTCATAATAGGTTTATTTAGAAGATCAAATATTATAAAATATTAAATGGAAGGATGATAATTTGTCAAAAATTGAAGAAGTAAAAAAAAAATTCATAGTATTCACAATCTGAAAATATCAAATAACTTTTCTAAAATAGAACAAATATATATTTTTGTGCATTGAGAATAAATTTAAAGGTTCTTTAATAGTCCTAACTTGTATTGATTGGGTTTTTAAATTACCCTTAAAAAAAGTGTTAGTGGGTCTAAATCATGGTTTTTTAGACCAAAATTTCATAATAGGTTTCAAATCTACTTAGAAGCTTAAATATTAAATAAAAACATGATATTTTATCAAAAAATAAGAAAGTAAAAAAATATATATATATATAAAAACTGGTCAAGTGTTACTTTTGTCATCATGAAAATTCGAGGCTCTCTGTCACAAACTTTTGAAAAAGGGGATGCTAACTAAGAATTTTGTAAAATAAGGGGCTTTCCTAGGGAATTTGTCCATTAATTACTACTATGGCCCGTAAATATGAGTTAGGTCCAAAAATTAAGACCTAAAATTTAAATTAAGTAGGGTAAATAATAATTTTTTAACGAAAGTGTCCCAACCATTTTATTATATTTTTTTTGATTGATTGATTCATAGAATGAATAGGTCCATCGATCTTGGACTAGTGTAAAGGTGAACTGATATAATTCTTTAGTGTTTTTAATAAGATTATAATATTTTTTAAATATTATAAACCTATCCAAAAATGTAAGTCATAAGAGAAAGTCTTCATATTTATTTGTTTATGTTGATAAACCAATAAGAGTACATATTTGAAATCTTATATTTTTCATATGAGTCAGTTTCATTGGTTTCGAGTCTATTTATTTTATCTACAATGTTTTGATAGAGATGTCAAAAACATGATAAACATATTATAAAAAAAAAACTATAACTAATATGTAAGTCTCTATATTCGATTGCTATTGTTTCCAAAACATATTTAAAACTTTATTTTTGTGTATGATTTAAGTTTCATTTAGTTTTGAATCCATTTGTCTTAATTATAATATTTTTAAATAAAACATTATTTTAAAAAAAGAGACTATAATTGACATGAAAATCCTTATTCCTAAACCAATAAGGATAATTGTTTGAAACTCTATTTATATATATAAGTTTTAGGATAAATTGTTAATAATTTTATAAATGCATGTCATAGGATGTTGGGAGGAGAAAATTGTGTTAGGTCATGATAGGGATAATCTTTTAGATCATGTTAGCGGTATTTTGGAGATTGTGAAAAGGTGATGACACCCCCGTAAGAAATTTTAAAATGAGATAATCTCCGCTAAAATATTCATAAAAGAAAAGGTTTTTCTTTTTTTTTCATAAAATCGTCCAAATACAAAACTATGTCTGCATCGTTGTTTAAGAAAGAGAACCACACGCCCAATGGGGATGAAGTGAAAGTCCTTCTAAGTTCTTGGAACTTGCTTGCGGTCATAAATCCAAATATTTCGTCTTCAAGAAGCATGCATTTATTGGTCAAAAGAATCTTGATGATGATTGTTTGTGGTCTTAGTATCATTTTCAAAACTTCATCGACTGACAAATAAACATCGACCATATACAAATAACCTTTCAAGTTAATAGATGATATCTTTGAGATCCATACAAGAAAAACTAATTACAGAGCGGCAGGAATTATTGTCAAAAACTTGCAACTATGCAGCAGCAAATTGTGAATCCAAAGGAGTAGAATTGCCGCTGAACAACCACAAACATCAACCCTTATCTAGTGCACACCTTTTTTTGCAAGAATAAAACTAAGAAAAATTGTACTAAACCAAGAACCGAAAAAGGATAAACAACTGATGCAAAAAATAGTGTACTACACTTCAATCGTGACTTGTCATCTTCCACCTGCCATTTGAATCAATTGTATCCGTATATAATAGCAGAAATCTGACAAGAAGTGACATAAAAAAGAAGAATCTTAACTACTTTTTTGTTTACAAGGTTGGTTTTGCATATTATAGAAAAGGAAATAGTACATCACACTGGAAGCTAACCAGAAAACGCCCAACTTGTGTTTGCATAGAGATAAATGTAGAGAGTATCTCATATAACCGACACAGTGCAAGTAAGATCAAATTCATCACCTAAATCTGATGTCATCTGCCCTTCCCTTTGGCAAATTGAAGTACAAGGAATAATGTTAGCGGTCAGTTCCACAACAACGGCTTATTTCAGTCACCATACATGGAAAGGATAAATGTTGTAGGATGCTAACACAAAGGCTTATCTCACTGTGCAAGAAATTTGGTCACCCAGCACTATGTAAATGATGCCCACTTTCTTCAGTTTTTTGGGTCATAACATCAGATTCCACTTTGTCAGTTAGCAAACCAATTGGACTAAACATCGGCCTTGGTCTACTGTTAGATATCAAAATGCATATGCGATGATGTATTGCACGTCTTCCAGAAAGAGTCGATGCTACACCACCAGCAACCTGCAATGTTGCTCCATGATCACCCTCTAATGTAGGAGGGACATTCAGATCAATTCTTTGTACAGCAACTAGAGGTGGCAGTGATATGGATTGTTGAAAATATGAAGTGGCATGAATATGTTCAGCAACTTCTGTTTCAGTGCCAAGACCTAAACATTCACCATTGCGTGCTCTTTCATCAGTCACAGTACCTTGGTTTTGTGAAGTTGACGATCCATTAGTTGCCGACCTACAACAATCACAATACCAACTGCCTTCTGGTACTTCCCTCCCAAGACCAACACAATATGTATGTGCACAAGAATCACAAATATCACAGAGTAACATAAGACCATCATCTGCATCTTGTTGGCATTCTGTACACACAACACTCCCATATGGATCCAGCATTTGCCTAATTTCTTCTTCTGAAGGTTGATAAACCTATAAAAATATATAAACAAAATGCGAGGATGAAAAAGTAACATAAGAAGCATAGTACTTGAAAGTCAAACTAAAGCTGCATCCGTTCCCATGTAAAAAGAAACAGATAAAAACAAACAAAAATGATATTCAACGAGTGGTTCTGTAAATAAAGGGCCCAACATGCAGCTGCTAAAATAGAGATTCCATATAATTTATAAAACATTGCATCAGTACATTAAGAAAAGCACATTTCCAGAAGGTGCTTCCTTCTCAAGCAAAAGAAGCAACTGCAAAATTTCATGTTTCAATTCATTCATTCAACTAATCCTCAATATTTCCCAGCACTATGCTAATTATTGATACATAGAGACTTGAATGAAATGATATATAGTTAAAAACAAAGAAGGTAAGTTTCAGAAGATACCTTTTACAAACAATAAACAGTCATCAAGCTTATAAATCTTCTGACAAGTAAACAAGTAAAATGAAGGTTGGCATGGTATATCCATACGTATCAATCATCTGAAAGTTCATAGTGGAGTCTTAGGGCATTCTACACAATTCAAGAAGTGCAAAAACTGTAGAAGAAATTAGTCAGTTCAAAAATTAAACTAAATTATGACTCTCAAACTAAACTAGATGACGACCACTAAATTTGCTATTAGTCAGGCTACAGTTGAAACAAGCAGATAAGATAATCATATTCAATGTCTTAATGACCCTACCGGGAATGAAAAATGAATACTGCATATAAAAGTTATTATGGAAGTTCTACAACAATAGCTGAACATAGGAAAAACTCCATTCATGACCTTTTCTCATATTTGGAATTCTCTATCTTCTTGGACGGATCTAGACTCAACAAGACTCAAAATGAACCTAATCTAAACTTGGTCTACACTTAAAACCTAACTTCACATACATCCTCCATCCACTGACCTACCAAAATGATATGCTTAAGTTTTCAATCATATCATCAAGTAGGTCAAAGAATAATTTCTTTAATTTGATCATCATTAATATCACATCTATCACACGGTCCATAATTCATACATGTTAAAATTTTCATTGTGACTAAACTAATCAAATGCAGTAATGCACAAAACAGATTCTGACATAATTGTTCTGAACATTTAAGCACATGGACTAACTAAATGTTAGCAGAGAACAAGGAAATGCTTCCTGAAGGAAATATAACAAGTAAAAAATAGTTGCATTTTCAACAAAAACATATTAGAGCACAAATGAAATACCTGATTGCGCACTTGGATGCTTACAACCTCCCTCATGCCAAACCCAGGATCAGACCTAGAGGACTTGGTGATAGTTGAAAACCTCCTCTTGCAAACTGGACATCTTGACTCCACTTTCGACCACTCCATTATGCATTTGAAGCAGAAAAAATGTGCGCAGCAATCCAGTTCTCCTTGAATTGTCCTCGTCCGCTCTTCTGCTAAGCAGATCCCACAAATCTGCTTCTGCAACTCATCACCTTCTTTCTCTTTACCTTTCTCTTCATCCTCGGTAGTGTTTATTGGCTTTGGCGGATTAATGGCTCCTCCAACAACCAGATCGTCCAACTCAAAGATCATGTAATCAGAATCCGATGATGACTCTGATATAACTGACGATCTCTTCCTCCTCTTTACATTCTTGAGCTTATCCCGTTCTTTATGCAATGCAATTCGATTCTTAACGAGAAGACCCTCTTTAGAATATGGGAAATCAGAATCATCATCGTCATCGTCCGATTTTCTTCTCCGTATTCTCTTTTCTAATCTCTTTTGCTTAAAAATCCTCGATTTCCGTTTCTTTGTACGCCGTTTGAGATCTCCTTTCTTTCCAGAGGCCAAGGAAACCTCCTCTTCATCGTGGCTGTCATCACCGCCATCATCTGGAAGAAAATCCTCATCATGGTCATCATCGTCCTCTTCCTCCTCGGCGTAATCCAAGGCCACAAGGTTCCGCCGGCAAGATCTGAACCAATCCTTATTCTCTTCCTCCTCGTCATCAACCAAAGCCCTGGATCTCTGCGCCCTACCGTTCCACCGCATCGATCTCGGTGACTCTACTTCCTCCTCCACGGCCACCGCCTCATCCTGGTCCTCCTCCTCATCATCGTAATCGATCTCCCGCTCCTCTTCGGAGCCGCAGGTGGATTCGCCGAACTCGAACTCCTCCTCGGTGGCATCCGCATCGAGGGATTCGCTGAAGCCCTCCTCCTCAACATCCTCCTCTTCTGCTCCAAAGAGGTACTCCTTGTCTTCTTCGTCGTCGGAGGCATCGCGCCTTCGCTTCCGTTCACCATGGGCCTTTTTGTAACAAACCCCCCTACTCTTTCCCATAATATCAAAATGGCCCTTCAACAATCAATCGCTAAATCTAGTCGTTTACACAGAGAAGAGGCAGAGGAGGAAGAGAGACGAGGAGAAGCGGAGGAGCAGAGAGGATGATGCTGCGGGACGTGAGAGTAGAGCTGCTGGAAAGAGCACACCGATTAGCCAAAATTTAACTCGCTCTCTTATACGTTCTTTCCATCTTCCGACGCGTGGACAACGTGTTGAATTTGACCGGTCCTGCGCCAATCCATGGGCCGATGATACCAACAGAAGTTTCTGTGCGCTCACTTAACGTACACGAGACTCAGATACTCGTGACGGTATCATTGAGAGAATAATAAGTCGGCCGCGGAGCCCACAGGAACAGAAAGGTTGAACCACCTAAGCATGAGATATATGGATGAGATTATATTTATTTATTAAGAGATTAATAAATATCAGCATTATGTTATTATATAAAAAAATTAATATTAAAATTTAAAATTTAATAATAATAAATCTAAATTTAAGTATCTTTTGATATTGTTCAAAAAATCTTTATTTAATCTATAAACGTACTATAGACAGATTCAATATCTATAATTATATTGATTTATAAGGAGACTGATAAATTTAAGAAGAATTTCTAATCTAACACCTCAATACTGTGATTATAATATTTAACTTATGTGAATAAGATTAGATTTATTTATTAACAGATCTATTATAAGCATTAGGCATCTCAATTGGGTACGAAGCACTAAAAAGTGCAGGATTAAATAGGGTAAGATCAATAATTATAATTAAACTACAACATATTATTTTTTTTAATAGTAACAAGTTGAAAATAGATATTTAATAGCCAATAGATCTTTTCAATATTATTGTGTTTACTGACCATTTGCAGGTAGGGTTGTTCCGCTCTCGGATTTAATGATATTGTAGGCTAGGTCATATCCTTGAGGGAAGAGTTTAAAAGTTATTGAAGGATAGATACATAGTTTCATTCGACTATGAGTCACATATAACTTGCGAGTTTTACCTTCATGGTAAGTTGACTAATTTTCTATTTAGTTGAATTGGAGAGAGAGCCACCAAGTTGCTAGAACTCATACATAATAATGTATGTTGTCCCATATCAACTCAGGCCATAGGTGGTTACTCTAACTTTATTATTTTTACTAATGATTTCTCTAGGTATGGACATGTGTATTTAATGAAGTACAAGTCTGAAGCCTTTGAGAAATTTAGGAAGTATAAGAATGAAGTGGAGAACTAGACTGAAAAGAGTATCAAGACTCTTCGATCAAATCGATGAGGTGAGTACTTGAGTACAGAGTTCACCTAGTTCATCAAGGACCATGAGATTCTAACCTAATAGACGTCTCCTTATACACCTCAGCTCAACGGTGTATCTAAAAAGAGGAATCACACACTATTAGATATAGTGCAGTCCATGGTGAGTTTCGTCAACCTACCCATCTCACTCTGGGGGTACGCCCTAGAGTCTGTAACTTACCTTCTGAACATAATTCCAATTAAGACTATAGTATCTGCACCATATGAGATATGGAAAGGAAAAAAGCCGATCTTAAGATTATTAAGATTTGGGGCTGTCTCGCCTATGTTAAGAGACACAACCCTAATAAGTTAGAATTTAGGACAGAGCGGTGCAAGTTCGTGAGATACCCCAAAGATGTTGAATCTCATATTTTGATGATGAAACCAATTGATAGTGTCTTTTTGTTGATGACAAAGGGGGAGAAATATGATGTTATGCATAAGTTTTATGATAACATGTTGCTTGGATTTTTGAATCCAAGGGTTTTATCAATATGACTTATTGATAGGGGGAGTTAAGATTAACTCCGTCATCAATTGGTTGTTATCATAAAAAAGGGGAAGATTATTCAATCTCGGATTTTGATGATGAAACCAATTGATAGTGTTTTTGATTTGATCTGCATTTTGAATGAGGCAAGAAGCTTTGATCAGGGAGAGACAATTAAAGCAGGAAGAATCATGTTGGGTCGGAGAAAAATGTCAGAAGATTGGACGTCACACCGAAGGATCGGTCGATGTATCAACAGAAGGCTTCGGGCCATGGTTTCGGGTATCGGACCAAGAAGAGCAGATATTGCGGTAAGGATATCAGAGTTGCAGAGGTCAACTAGCCGATTGGGCAATAGGTCGCAAGAGAGGACGATGCGCCGAAGAATCGGACGAAGCGTCGATGACCCAATGACATTCCGGACAACATGATTCAAAGCTTTGTAATAATTGTCTAAATTAAAGTAAGTTTTATGTGTGCAGGATTAACTACGATAGCAAGGCATAAAGCAAAATGAAGTCCCAAAGTCAAAAACGCAATTTCGTTGGGAATTTGAGATTACGTCGGAAGTCCGGACGTTCGTTGGAAGTTTTGTCGGAATTGACCGAGAAGTCCAGGAGCTTGCCAAAGAAGCTCGTTGGAACTCACTAAGAAGATCGTTATGAAGTTCAGGAGTTTGCCAGGAGTCCGCTGGAACATTGCCAAGAGATCATCGGAAGTTTGCCAGAAGATCGTCGAAAGCTCGCTGGAAGAAACCTAGACTAATCGGACCGGATTTGCTTAATGCATGTTTTAAATTTCATAGTTAGCACATAATTGAGATTAGAATTGGGCCAACCTGTTAGGACCGGAGCGGCACTAAGAAGGGGGGGTGAATTAGTGCAGCGGATTAAAACTCGTAAGTTTAAACTCGATTTCATAAATGTGTAGAGATTTCGATTCGACGAAGGATGACTTAGTAAAAATAGCTCGAGTAAAGGAAGGAGATGAAAACCAAAAGTTTGCTGTGAAGTAAATAAATGATTCAGAAAGTTAAACACTCACACATTCAAGGAACACCACAATTTAAAGTGGTTCGGTCAAATGACCTATATCCACTTGCGAAGCCTTCTTCGATGAGGCTCCCAACTTCCACTAGCAAATCACTTTGAAGGGGAAGGACCAAATACCCCTCTTACAACCTTTTTACAAGTGGTTCACTCTTACAGATTTTTCAAAGAGAAAGAGGGAGGTGAACGCTATTCTAACTTTTCAAAAGGTGTATTCTCTGCTGAGAATCAAGGGATATTTATAGACCCCAAGAGGATTCAAATTTGGGCTCCAAATTTTGAATTCCTTTTAGGTTCCTGGAGCTGGTGGTGCCACCGCCTGTCAATGTCACATTGACCGTTCACTGGCGGTGCCACTGTCCAACCTTTCGGGTGTTGGGCGGTGCCACTACCTAGTCTAGCGGTACCACCGCCCGACCTTTCGGGTTCTGGGCGGTGCCACCA
>LVTN01001333.1:37846-49508 GCA_001649415.1 Musa itinerans
TATGTATATACATATATATATATATGTATATATATATATGTATATACATATATATATGTATATATATATATGTATATACATATATATGTATACATATATATATATATATACATATATATATATACATACATACATACATACATATATATGTGATCAAGGAGGCCGATCTCCTCGAAGAGATAAAGGAGGTCGATCCCCTCGAAGTGATTATTATCATTCCTTTTTCTTCCATTTCTTTTACGATAAGACTTTAGGGTTTTATTATTTGGTATCAGTGTATCCCCATTTCTTCCATTTCTTCTCCACTACTGCTGCAAGGCAACTCCTTCTCCATTGTCGCTACTGCTTCCCGGCTGCTCGATTATCACCGCCCGCCTCGAAGCGATCATCCCCTTTTCTCCTATTCTTTTAGATAAGATCTTAGGGTCTTAACATTTGGTATCAGAGCATCCCCATTTCTCCCCTTTCTTCCATGATAAGACCTTAGGGTCTTATCAACCTACTTGTTCTTCAAAGCCTTCATTTCCTTTAGTAGTTATATCAAATCATATGTGTGGTTCTTCTACATAGCTGTCATGCCCCCTGAATTTAATTCTTATTTAGGAGGTGTGAACCTAATTCAAAATTGATAATATTAGAATTCAACAAACAATCCAGGATCCAAACTAACATTTGAGGGCATTGAGAAACATTCAGTCAAATTCACATCCATAAAACCTATGTAGTTTATAATCATACCATCATATCACGTAATGATTCACAAAATCCAAAGCCAACTCAACTAAACCATAACCACATCATAAATCCATAAGCATGAGAATCTATACAATCACAACTCAACATGTTTATATCATTACACAATTTAAACTTAACATTCCCAAAATCCCGATATGAGAGGTACTTTTCAAATATTTACAAGATACATCAATCTAAAGTTGTCGTTAATATTTCATTACACACAAAAGGAACTTATACAATATCAACCTATTAAGTACCAAAGATTTGCTCCAAAATCTTCTAGCTTTCCACTACCTCAACCCAATTTAAACATTTAAGCGAGCAACAAGCTATCCTGAAAAAAATTATATAGCAATAGAGTGAGCATATAAAGCTCAGCAAGTGACTAACATATCCGTGGAAAATAGGACAGTTTCGAACAAATAAGGTTTCAAAATACAAGATAGAGATACAAGAGTTCAAAGATAGACACTCGACATATACAGAGTTACAATGCCATTTCATTCGAAGTATGTTTTGTTTATAACAAAGGAGTAAAGGCTAATTGGAGCATATCATTGGCATAAGAAGCATATCCATGACATGTGGAATATTTCAAAAGCATATCAAAGACGTAAGGAGCATTTCGGATATCAATGACATATTAAATATTTCGAAACATATCAATGACGGATAAAATGCTTCAGAATATATCAATGGCATATAGAATATTTTGGAAGTATAAGAAGCATTTCAGAATATATCAAAGAACAAATACAAAACAAAAGCTCAAACGTCGTATTTGATGTTGTATACATTTCATTCTTATCCAAAGCACACATAGAATCATATAACCAAAGCTTTGGATATCATGTCAAACAGATATAAGGTGAAGTGGGATTCTAAACTTAATCTCCCACATCTAGGAGCATTATCCATCCACATCTAGATGAAGCTAGAGGGGACTGGTAGAGCATCGCGGGCTCTAAGCATATACCCTTTACCATTTCTAGCAAAGGTCCAGATAATCCCTTTACCATTTCTAGCAAAGGTCCAAATAATCCCACAAATACTAGAGTATAAAAGAGACATTGTGAATAATAAAGTTGGCACATATCAGAAAACACAAGCGGAACAACGAAATGCATGTGCCTATAGGAAACATTATGATACAAACATGAACTTTACATGATAGATGCAGGTATATAAATAATTGTAGGACAAGAGTATATAGGAATTTAAAGCAATATTGTAAAGCTCAACTAAAGTAAGGATGTTGGCTGAAATCGATTTCCAAAGAGAAGAAACAAGAAGAGGCGAAATCGATGAAAGCTCAATTCTGGCAAAATTTTAGAGGCACATTGTATGAATTATTTAGATAACTAATTATGCCCCAATTTATACAAAATAGGTGTCATTCGAAATATGTATCAATCTAGTTTTTGATAAATTAAGTTTTGCAAGAATTAGAGTTTAGGACAGGGAGTTACAAATAATTTCGTAGTGAAAGATATGAAAATATTAGCTATGTTTTACTAAATCCATAGGGTCGATAAAAACATATGTTTTAAGTTTGCATTTGTATTCCAAAAATTTCAAATCAGGTAAGAACAAAAATAATTTTGAGCCTAGATTCCAATACTTTGCATGAATCTAAGTTCCCAGTAGAAAGTTATAAGCAGTTAATCAACAAGAGGTCAGAAATTATAGTCCCTATTTTGTAGAATCTGTAGGGTTAATTAGAACAGAAGTATTAGTAGGCATTTAAACTCCAAATCATTCAATCTAGGTATCAAAATAAAGATTTTTGAGTCTACTTTCAAATAGATTAGGATTTGCCTAAATCAAAGTTTAGTACTAAAAGTTAGGTCCGAAACAATGTATAGAGGTCAGATTACCAAAAAATTATAAATTCATGGCTTTGTATCAAAACAAAAGAAATGTCTAGTTCTCAACTGAAATCTTTTAAATTTTGTAGAATTAAAATGAAAACAAAGATTAGAATTTTTGTGGGATGGGGTTAGAACACTTGCCTTAGAAAAGTTTGATTACCAAATGTAGGGAGTTGATGCAAAACCTCAAGCAAAGCTTCTTCTTCTTCTTCTTCTTCCCTTCTCTTCTCAAACCAACGTTGGTTGCAGAAACTTAAGTTTTCTTTCTTTAATCTCTCACCTAATTACTTAGGTTTGGCTAATACAAGGTTGCAAGGTGTCATGCATGCATGAAAAAGCTTATGTGTCATCCATAGAACCAACATGGGTGGCACCACACTTAGGTTAGCTAGTGACACATGTCCATCATTTTTTTTTTCTTTAACTTAAATATGAATCTTTCATAAATCATATCAAAATCTTAATATTCACATTTAGGTCCCTAGCCATAAAATTCTAATATAAAATTATTTAATACAAAAGAATTATTAGCTAATCCTCATATTTACAAACAAGCATCTATAAAATTTTCAAAAATGGGAGATGTTACAATAACGTCCATCTCTTCATGCATAGCAACTAACTACTTCTTTTTCTGCTCACTTTTAACTACTTCCTGGTAATTCTCTAGTTCACCTACATTAATAAGTATCACATACTCATTTGTAGAGTATCTTCTAGAAAGTTGACGTTGTCTAGAAGATCTTCTCAATTGAGGTTCTGCGGGAAGTTGCTCCCTAACTTCTTCTTGCTCAATATGTCCTGTAGGTAGATCAACACTGGGCTCTACACCATCTTCCTACGCATCTCCCCTATCACCTTGATATATTGGAGGAGTAATTGGATCACAATCTGTTAATTCTTTTGTAGAAGTCTTGGCTGGTGCCTTGTTTTTCAAATCCTCAAAGAAGACCACATCTTTGCTTCTAAACACCTTTTGCTTTTCTGGATCCCAAAGCCTGTAACCAAATCGATCATGTGAGTAGCCAAGAAAAATATATTCTTTTGTCTTACCATCTAGTTTGAACCTCTCATTGTTTGGAGCATGTGCAAATGCACGACAACCAAACACTCTCAAATACTCGTAAGAAATATCTTTCCCTGACCATATATGCTTTGCAACATCACCATCTAGGGCTGTATATGGTGATAAGTTGATCACATCAACTATAGTTCTCAAAGCCTCATCCCAAAACGTTTTGGTAGCTTGGCATATGAAAGCATACATCTGATTTTTTCCATGATGGTGCGGTTTATCCTCTCTGCAATTACATTATGCTGAGGTGTACCAAGAACTGTCATCTAATGTTGGATGCCATGTGACCTACAATAATCATTAAACAATCCTATGTACTCACCACCATTATATGATCTTATGCATTTCAATTGCCTTTCTGTCTCCCTTTCAACTCTGGCATGAAACTTTTTGAAGACATTAATAAGATGATCTTTGGTCTTCATAGCATAGGCCCAAACATTCTTGGAAAAATCATATATAAAAGTGACAAAATAAAGTGCACAATTGATTCCAAGAATATTAACAGATCTACCAGGAGTTTTTTGTTGAATCTCGGATTTTGATGATAAAATCAATTGATGTATTTTTCATCTAATGTGCATTTAAGTGATACAGGACTAGCTTCGATCAGAAAAGGCAAATTAATTAAAGCATGAGGAATCAAACGTTGGGCCGGAGCAAACATGTTAGAAGATTGGACGTTGGGCCGGAGGAATGGTCGACGTATCGGCAGAAGGCTTTGGGCCGTGAATTTAGGTATTGGGCCAAGAAGATCAGACATTGCGCTAAGAAGATCGGATGTTACGAGAAGACAACATGCCGATTGGGCAATACACCGAAGGAGAGGACGATGCGCCGAAGGATCGGACGAAGCGCCAGATAAATGACATGCCGGACAACAAGGATTCACTTGTAATTAATTATGTCTAGATCAAGTTAGTTTAGAGCCTAATTGAGTCAGTTTAGAATATAATTAAGCCAACTCAATTAGGAGCCAATTGGGCATAAAATGAGGCTATTTTGGGCCAAGAGAAAGGCCTATTCAGTGACCCAAAAGTTGGGTCAAGCGGTGGCATCGTCGGTGGCTCACTCTACGAGATATAATCTCCAAGACTGTGTCAGGCAGTGGTACCACTAGTCGGGGCTGTGGTATTGCCCAGACATAGTCTCCTAGGCGGTGGTACTGCCAGACTGGGCGGTGGTATCGCTCAGTGTCAAGCTATAGGCGGTGCTACTGCCCGTACCCCGAAATCTCAGGGATTTAAATTTTGGCTCCAAGTTTTGAAGCCATTTGAGGTATGTAAATACCCTAGCTATTCCTGCATGGAGTAGCAAGAAAGATTGAGCAAAACTCTATGATTCTAAAGTTGTAAACTCTACTAGAAAGTTGAGTTCCCTCCTCCTAAAGCTTAGAGAGAGTTCTAAGGGAGGTGTGAGAGGGATACCTTGTAAAAGAGGGTTGTAAAGGTTGTCTCCTAAACCTATAAAAAGGAGAAGAGGGGTGTAAAAAGGTAGTTGGTCTTCGCACATTGAAGGAAGACCGTTAGTGGATGTTGGTAGCCTCGACGGAAGAGGAATTGGGAGTGTATGCAGGTCACGACGATCGAACCACTATAAAATCTGGTTTGCATTTCTGCTTTGCTATTTACATTTATTGCAAACTGCCATACTTTCTCTTTACTCAAGCTGCACACTCTTACAAACATGTTTTAAGTCAAATACATTTCCGAAATCGGTTTTAATCGAAATGAAAAATTGAGTACGAAATTGACGTTTTTACTGTTGCACTAATTCACTCCCCCCACCCCCCCTTAGTGCCGACTCGTTCCTAATAGTTGGTATCAGAGCCTCGTTATTTCTTATTTGGTTTAACATCTAAGAGAAATGACTCTTTTCAGATTTCAAGAGGGATTTTCTATCATTCGTCCTCCCATGTTCAATGGGACGGACTACACTTATTGGAAAACTCATATGATAGTTTTCTTGCTTTCGTTGAATCTCGATTTATGGAATATAGTTGAATTTGACTTTTAAAAGTCTTTTCTTCTAATAAATGATTGGAATGAGTTGGAAAAGAAGACTTTCTCTTTAAATGTCAAGGCTATGAATGTCTTGTTTTGTGCTTTGAGCAAAAATGAATTTAATCGAGTTTCTATTTGCAAAATGGCTTTCGATATTTGGCACACTCTTGAAACCACACATGAAGGCACTAGTAAAGTAAAAGATTCGAAGATTAATCTTTTGATGCATGATTTCAAGTTGTTTCGAATGAAGTCGAGTAAAACTATTATTGACATGTATACCCGCTTTACGAATATCGTCAATAGTTTAAAAGCTCTTGGCAAATATTTTTTAAATTTTAAACTTGTTAACAAGATATTAAGATCCCTTCCAAAGAGTTGGGATCCGAAAGTAACTGCAATACAAGAGGCAAAAAATCTCAATAATTTTCCACTTGAAGAACTTTTTGGTTCATTGATGACATATGAAATGGCGCATAATGCACATGATGAACATGATAAACAAAATGAACATGAGAACAACCTTCCAAAGAATAGGAAGGATTTGACACTTAGAACAAATGAAGATCACTCGAGTGAAAGCTCAAGTGATGATGAACTCGAACTTCTCACTATAAAATTTAAAAGATTTATTAAATAAGAATTAAAAAATAAAAATGAACTTAAAAAGAAGTTTCCAATGAAGAAGAGAGCACTCAAGGTAGCTTGGATCGAATCGAGTTCATTCGAAGATGAAGAACAAACCAACAAAGACGAGGTGACAAACTATGCCTTAACGACTTTCAACGATGAGGTAACCAAAACCCATTTGACTTATTTTGAAATTACTTGATGTTTCTCATGAGTTATTTTTAATTTAGTTTAGAAAAATTATATAATTTTTTTCAAAAAAATTACATGTTTAATAATGTAATGAAAATGTTCAAAGTTTTAGGATCATGCTTATCTTTCTAGTAATTTTGAAAAAGATCATGACAATTGCATATTTTATTATAATGCAATAAAATATTAGATATAAATCTAATGCTTGTACACCTAAAAGGATTAATTCTATGTATGTTTTAAAGAAGTAATAATGAATATCTTGATGATTTCCATATTGCTTTTCGATGACGATGCATGGCTTTTGTATGGCTTGATGATTTTTATGATGAATCTTGTCTTTGGTTTTCAATTTTAAACATGATGCATGGTTTTGACATAAGAACAAAAATTTGGAGATGCTAATATAAAGTCAATCACCAAAATTGAAACTAAAGAAGTTTAGATATCTTTAAGAATCATTCAACATTATGTTCAATGAAACTATGCTTGATGTTTTAATGAAAATGTTAAAAGGCTTGATATCATGCTTAATAAGTTTATAGTTTAAAATTGTGCATGTTATACCTAGAAAACTTGAAACCATGTTTTGGTTTCATGCCCAAAGTAATGATGCATAATAATCATGCTTAACGAGTTTATGGATTATAAATGATGATTCTTGTGATTTATGGATTATCGATCTTTGTCATAATGAAAGTTCTTTTTTTTTTTAAATGTTGATGCTTATTTTTATTTGGCATAAAAATTTGGGGCATGCTTATATGAAATCAATCATATAAATTGAAATAACTAAAAAGAGGAAAGCATTTTTCTTGAAAAAATTCTTTTTCTCTATCTTATCAATTTTTCACTAAGAGATTGATAAAGTCATTTATGCCATTTTGAATCTCTTGAAAGTAATTTTGATGATTTCATGTTTTGAAATTGAATGAATTTTGTCTATATCATGATCTTGATTTTTTGAAATTATAACTTGGGATTTTTTTTTCCTATGTGAATCAAGATCCCTCACTTTTTATTCTCGAATAATTTCTTACATTTTATTAATGAGAATATTTGTCCAAATGAATCATAATGTTTTATTGATTATTTTTTTTATATACTCACAACTTGAGATGATGTGCTTTGATGTTTGGAACATTGTATACACAAATTGTTTTTTCTTTCATATTTCGATACTCCCTGGTTTTCATGAAGTATAACTCATCACCAAATTAATTTTTCTTGTTATTCTTTATGTGATGATTTGAAAATTGATGAAAAGGGAAATAAATTACACCATTATATTATTATTCCCCTCTTTTTGCCTATAACAAAGGGGGAGAAAATAAATGATGAATGTTTGGTACCAACAATCATGAAGTAGTGATAAATGCTTAAAAATATTGATTTAATATTTGGTATCATGAATGCTTGAATATCATGTATGATATGCCCATAGTGATGATTGATTTATTTTTAGTATCATGCATGAAGGATGAAATATAAGGTTTTGAAATTATGCATATTTTAATTTGAAACTATAATTATGCACAAACATAATGAAGAAAAAATAATTTGATACTTTACCTTTGTCATGATTTAAAAATTAATGTAAAGGGAAAAGAATTACAATATTATATTCTTCCCTTCTTTTTGACAATGACAAAGGGGGAGAAAAATTGCTAGTTTTCACGTCATAAAGAGAAGCAAAAAGCTTGCTCATCTCAAAAGATGTAAAAGTTTTGTCAACTTTTATATATGAAAAATTTGCTAGCTTACATATTCTAATATGATGTAACACTTGCTAAATTTGCTAGCTTACAAATTACAAGGAGAAGAACTTGCTATCTTGAACATCACCAAAAATTTTCTACCTTGCATGATGTAAAATTTGTTAGAATTGCTAGCTTGTAATCTAAAGAGAAGCAAAGAGTTACTATCTCAAAAGAAGCAAAAGTGCAATCTTGCCTATCTTAAGAAGCAAAATATGCTAACTTGCACATCTAGCAAAATTTACAAACTTGCAAAACTCAAAATTATTGCTAGCTTGCATGTAAAATGATGTAAAATTTTGCTAGCTTGTGCTTTACCAAGGAAGCAAAAATTGCACTTCTCAAAAGAGAAGAAAGAAAATTACTAGCTTGCATGATGATAAAACTTGAGACTAAGTTTATTATACAATGATTTGAAATTTTGTCTAAACACTTGCTAGTTGCACTTCTCATTTTTGTTGATGACAAAGGGGGAGAAGTTATGATGATAATCATGCATTAAATGCTGTATGGAAAATTTGATTATGCATGATTTTATGATGACATGTTACAAATATTCATGATAAAATATTGTTTTAACTTGAATTCAAGAGTTCTATCAATATGGCATATTGATAGGCGGAGTTAAGGTTAACTCCGTCATTAATTGGTTGTCATGACCAAAAAGGGAGAGATTGTTGAATCTTGGATTTTGATAATGAAATCAATTGATGTGTTTGTCATCTAATGTACATTTAAGCATCGTAGGACTAGCTTCGATCAGAAAAGGTAAATCGATTAAAGCAGGAGGAATCGGACGTTGGGCAGGAGCAAACATGTCAGAAGATTGGATATCGGGCCAGAGGAACGGTCGATATATCAGCAGAAGGCTTCGAGCCGTGAATTCAGGCATCAGGCCAAGAAGATCGGACATTGTGCCAAGAAGATCGGATGTTGCGAGAAGACAATGTGCCGATTGGGCAATACACCAAAGGAGAGGACAAAGCATCAGATGAATGACATGCTGGACAACAAGGATTCGCTTATAATCGATTATATTTAGATCAAGTTAGTTTAGAGTATAATTGAGTCGGTTTAGAATGTAATTAAGCCAACTAATTAGGGGCCAACTAGGCCCAAAATAGGGCTGCTTTGGGCTAAGAGAAAGGCCCATTCAGTGACCCAAAAGTTGGGTCAGACGATGGCACCATCGGTGGTTCTGTTTACGAGGCATAGTCTTCGAGATTGTGTTAGGCGATGGTACCACTCAGTGCAAGCGGTAGTACCACCCGTACCCGAAATCTCGGGGATTTAAATTTTGGCTCCAAGTTTTGAAGCCATTTGGGGTCTATAAATACCCTAGCTATTCTTGCATGGAGTAGCAAGAAAGATTGAGCAAAACTCTGTGATTCTAAAGTTGTAAACCTTATTAGAAAGTTGAGTTCTCTCCTTCTAAAGCTTAAAGAGAGTTCTAAGGGAGGTGTGAGAGGGATACCTTGTAAAAAAGGGTTATAAAGGTTATCTCCTAAACTTGTGAAAAGGAGAAGAGGGGTGTAAAAGGGTAGTTGGTCTTCGCCCATTGAAGGAAGACCGTTAGTGGATGTCGGTAGCCTCGACGAAAGAGGAATCGGGAGTGGATGTAGGTCACGATGACCAAACCACTATAAAATCTGGTTTGTATTTCTGCTCTGCTATTTACATTTATTACAAACTACCATACTTCCTCTTTACTTAAGCTGCACACTCTTATAAACGTGTTTTAAGTCAAACACATTTCCGAAATCGGTTTTAATCGAAATGAAAAATTGAGTACGAAATTGACGTTTTTACCGCTGCATTAATTCACCCCCCCCTCTTAGTACTGACTCGTTCATAACATTTTTGTCCTCAAAGGTCCATATACATCTATATAAACACGGTCCAAGGCATGCATTTTTCTAGATAAAGCAGGACTAGCAAATGAAACTCTATATTGTTTACCAGCCAAACAATCAATACAAGGGTTCAGATGTGTACCTCTAAGGTCTGGCAATACCTCTCTCTTTGAAAGAATTTGCAGCCCCTTCTCACTTATGTGTCCTAGTCACCTATGCCACAACTCCATGCTGAAGTCTTTCTCTATAGCATTCAATTGCTCACCACAAGCTTTGACCTGCAACCTATATAATGTGTGACATTTCTTTCCACTAGCTATAATAAGAGAACCCTTACTGAGTTTCTATTGCCCTATATGAAATCTGCTATCATAGTCTTCATCATCTAGCCTTCCAACTGAAATTAAATTCAGCCTCAAGTCAACCACATGCCTCACATTCTTAAGCACCAACTTGTTGTTAGGATCAAGAGCACTAAGAGGGGGGGTGAATTAGTGCAGTGGAAAACTTTTATCGGTTCAAAAAGACTTCGTATGAAAATCGTTTTGGAAAGATTTTTAACTTGAGAGCAAACGAAAGTATAGTCGATGTAAAGCAACGGAAGCAGTTTGCAATTAAGATAAAGAGCAGAATGTAAATGCAAACCGAGATTTAGAGTGGTTCGATCAATCTTGACCTACATCCACTTTTGGCTTCCTCCTCCGATAAGGTCACCGACATCTACTAGAGGCCTTCCTTTAATAGGCGAAGGCCAACCACCCTTTTACAGTTTTTCTCCTTTTGACGGGCTTAGGAGATAACCCTTATAGATTTTCACTCCTCTCTTAAATGATCAACACTTAGAAAGAAAGAGGGAGAAGAACTTCTAGCCTTTTACAACACTTTTAAGCTCTCAAATACTCCGAATAAAAGCAAGCTTTCGGTACCCTTTCATGCAGGAAAGGGTGGGGTTTATATAGGCCCCAATCAGTTTGAATTTGGAGCTCAAAAGTGTCATCTCCTGGATTTCCGGGGTCCTGGTGGTACCACCACCATAATTAGGCGATACTACTGCTTGACTTCGCTCGGAGACCGAGCCCAGGCGGTACCACCGCTTGGCAGGGGCAGTACCACCGCTGGCAGTAATAACTGCTGGGGGTACCACCGCCTGACAGGGGCGGTTCAACCGCCCAGAACTCCTGGGAGACCGAGTCTCCTAGGCGGTGCCACCGCCGGCTAGGAATTCTAGGTCCGAATGGGCTGATCCATTCGGCTTAGTTTGGGTCTGTTAAGGGTCCAGTTGGTCCTAGATTAAGTTAATGGGATCACCTCCCAATCCTAACTTAATCTTTATGCTAACTATGACAATAAAGACATTAATACTGCAAATCGTGTTCCGGTGCATCAATTGCTTCTTTCGGCAAGCTTCCGGCGAACTTCCGACGAATATCCGACGAACCCTTGGCGATGCTCCGGCAGACTCCTGGCAAACTCCTAGACTTACGACGATCCTCTTGGCAAGTTCCGACGAGCTTCTTTGGCAAGCTCCTGGACTTCTCGGATT
>LVTN01001333.1:52266-74929 GCA_001649415.1 Musa itinerans
CACCCTTTTACAGCTTTTCTCCTTTTGACGGGCTTAGGAGACAACCCTTACAGATTTTCACTTCTCTCTTGAATGATCAACACTTAGAAAGAAAGAGGGAGAAGAACTTCTAGCCTTTTACAACACTTTTAAGCTCTCAAATACTCAGAATAACAACAAGCTTTCGGTGCCCTTTCATGCAGGAAAAGGTGGGGTTTATATAGGCCCCAATCAGTTTGAATTTGGAGTTCAAAAGTGTCATCTCCTGGATTTCCGGAGTCCTGACGGTACCACCACCATAACTGGGTGGTACTACCATCTGTCAACTGTCACTGAGCGGTACTACCACTCAGTCTGGGCGGTACTACCGCCTGACTTCGCTCGGAGACCGAGCTCAGGCGGTACCACCGCTTGGCAGGGGCGGTACCACTGCTTGGCAAGGGCGGTACCACTGCTTGGCAGGGGCGGTACCACCGCTGGCAGTAATAACTGCCGGTGGTACCACCGCCTGACAGAGGTGGTTCAACCGCCCATAACTCCTGGGAGATCGAGTCTCCTGGGTGGTGCCACCGCCGGCCAGGAATTCTAGGTCCGAATGGGCTGATCCATTCAGCCCAGTTTGGGTATGTTAAGGGCCCAATTGGCCCCAGATTAAGTTAATGGGATCACCTCCCAATCCTAACTTAATCTTCATGCTAACTACGATAATAAAGACATTAATATTGTAAATCGTGTTCCGGTGCGTCAATCGCTTCTTCCGGTGAGCTTTCGGCAAACTTCTGGTGAACATTCGACGAACCCTCGACGATGCTCCGGCGGACTCCCGGCAAACTCCTGGACTTGTTTCGATCCTTTTGGTGAGTTCTGACGAGCTTCTTTGGCAAGCTCCTGGACTTCTCAGATTGTTCCCGCAGAACCTCCGACGACCGTCCGGACTTCTGACGAACTCTCGAACCCCCAACGTGATCTTGGTCTTGACTTCGGCTCAACACCTACTGCATGTCTTACTGCCATCGTAGTTAATCCTACACACTTATCTCAACATATAGATTAGATAAACAAATGACAATTGACTTCATCATCAAAATCCGAGATTCAACACTTGTAGCCAAGGTTGGTCTTTATGTGGATATCACCCATACCAATGATGTCTGTCGTGTTATAGTTGCCCATCTTGACAACACCAAAATTTTTAGACTTGTAGGTAGCAAAAAACTCCCTCCGTGGAGTAGCATGATAAGAAGCACCTGTGTTAATCACCCACTCAAGATCCTGACATACAAGAAAAAATATCATTAGAAGAAAGAGACAAAATCAAATAATCACCACCCTACACTATAGTTGTGGTATTATCTTTTGACTCTATAGACTCCACTTATTTTCCCTTTTTCTTGCTCTTCTTATGTTGTTTGTATAGATTCTTGTAATGTCCTTTCTCACCATAGTTATGGTAAACAATATCTTTTCTTGATCCTGACTTGCTTCTACCCATGCGTGAACTACTTCTATCCTTGGACTTTGACCATCCTCTGTTCTCTGAGATAAGTGCTTGTGAATCATTCTGAGATGTTGCTGAATTCTTTCTTCTTAACTCCTCATTCAACAAACTGCTTGTTACTTGACTCATGGTGACAATACCATCTAGCGTAGAATTACTAAGAGAAACTACCGGTGTCTCTCAACTTTCTAGCAAAGAACTAAGAAGTAACAATGCTTGCAACTCATCATCAAGAGACATTTTTATAGAGGATAACTGGTTAGTGATACTCTGTATTTTATTCAAATACTCAGAAATAGAAGCACCTCTTTATATTTTAGGTTCATAAATTTTTTGATTAATAAAGTTTTGTTGCTAGTTGTTTTTCTTTCATAGAGACCCTCCAACTTTTTTCAAAGAGAATATGCAGAACTTTCAGCAGAAACATGGTGAAAGACACTGTCATCAAGCCATTGTCGAATAAACCCGACCGTTTTTCGCTCTAACCTCTTCCACTCATCATCTATCATAGTTGCGGGATTTGCACTATCCCCCTGCAAAGGTCCATACAAATCTTTACAATACAAGAAATCTTCCATTCAAAGTTTTTATATCATCTAATTGTTTTCATTCAAGCTAATCATGCAAGAAACATTACCGGCCTCCATATTCGAACATAAAAAATTAAATCTCCAAAACTTTGCTTTGATACCAGTTGATGGGAAAAAAAGAGAAACTTTTATATATGAACAAATATTAACAGGCTGTAATATATAGCAAAATTAAATGAAAATCAATCAAATAGAACATCAAGATTTACGTGGAAAACCCCTCTAACGTGAAGGGTAAAAATTACGGGGTAAGCGAGAGAAAATCCACTATAAAAATAATGAATGTACAAATCTCAAAGTCTCTTACCCAAAACCTAAGCAACAATCACAAGAAAATAACTGGGATACAAGGATTATATTACTGTACATAATATCCAAAATTTCCCCAAGTAATCACAACAAGAATCTACTATAGATATGATCTAACATAAGACGAGAATACTGCCTAGATGATTGAGAACAGTCACTCTGCGTTGTCCTTGTCTTCTTCCCTTTCCTTCTCTTATTTTTTTATTCTTTCCTCCTCACTTTTAGAATCATGTAGCTACAATATTTTGGCCCTATTCGCAGCCACTACCGCCCTCTTTTACCTTCCTTAGCCGTCACCCTCGTTTGTTAAAAGGGTTAGGGTTTTTAGGTTAAAGAGTGGTGGGCTATGGGCTGTTAAAGCCTACTATGGGTTGAACTCATGGGTTATCAGCCTAACAGTTTGCACGTTAACTTTACAAGAACTTGCCTTCTTGACACCTAGTGAGCAATTGTTTGCGGACTTGCAATTGTTCATTCAACCTTCTAAAGTCTTTATTTTCTCCTTCTTCTCTTTTCTCTCTTGCATTCAACATGCTTGCTGAATTTCTTGCAAAGCTTCTCTCTTTGTGAGACGTCGGGAATTGTCCGTCGCTCGTTTTCAATCTAATCAATTTTTTATTTTATAAGTCCTTCGGGACCTGTATGAGGTTGCAATTAGGTTCACCCTTTGTAGACACATATGTTGCAAGGGCACCTCATAACTTAGGTAATCCCAACTAAGTCCGAAGAGTTGGCGTAAGGGTATTTCACGACTTAAGCAATTTCAACTAAGTTCGTGACTTTGCCACAAGAGTGCCTGACGACTTAGGCAATTCCAACTAAGCTCGTGACAGCTCGACCACCCATCGTTGCTCATAGCCACCTATTGCATTGTCATCAGCAGCGCTTGCATCCCTTGCATGCAATTCTCATCGTAGCCCACATCGCCACCGGTAGCGCCTTCACAAACATCACCCGTGACTTTCGTCTCCTGCTCGTGGGCCCGCGTTGCTCACCACGGTCTGTCGAGCGCTCACTGTGATCCTCGTTGCACGTGTTGTTGCCTAGGACCAGTGCCGACTATAGCGGCCGCCCACTCTACTACTTGCAGCCAGCGTCAAAGTCTTTTTCGCTGCCTCCCCTTGGGCCCGTACTGCACCGCCCACTGCAACTGTAGTCTCCGCATGTTGCTCGCCACAATCACCGTAGCCGCCCGCCTGCTGCTTGCCGCAATCGTCGCAACCATAGTCGCTTGCGTGTTGCTCGCCGCAACCACACGCCGCCCGCTTGCCACTCACTGTCCACCTCCCTCACTCCTGGAGCTTTGGGGAATGGCAGAAAGAGGGGAGGAAGAAGAGAAGAAGATGTGAGAGATCTCCCGCTCCAGCCCAAATCTGACCAAGACGTCCAAGCTTCTTCTCCGGTAAGTCCTCCGTCGGCTTGCCACTATGCTCGTGGCAGTAACCGCAGACAAGAGGAGCAGAAGGAAGAAGTTGACTGTTGACTCTGGTCGACTCTGCTCAACTCTAGTCAAATTTTGATCAAAGTATTTATTCAATTTCCACTAGATCTTATTTTTGTTGTGTTTGAGCAAGTTTGTTTAAGTTTTCTTTGTAGGAGATACTCATTGTGTTGTAACCTGTATGATTCATATTTTTATTGAGATATTTTCAACATAGGAATGATGTTTGTGTTGAATTTTTAATTATGTTAAACTATTTGTATTTATTTTTTATTTTATCATTTGATTTTTCAAGCCAACTCGATTTATATTTCATAATTATGTAACATACTATTAATATTACTATGATTAAATGTGAAAATTTAAGATAATAATGCAAATATTTAATAAGATGAAAAGAGAGACTTAAAATTGAGGATAATAATAATATTATTTGAATTATAATGACTATTTAGATTAGATGTGAAACTAAAAGTAGACCGAGAGTTAATGATAGTGTTACTTAACTTTAGAAAAAAATATTAAAAATAAGATAAGGTTTGAAATAAATATATTTGAAAAATAATTTAATTTTATGCTCAAAAGATCGAAGTCATTTATTTATCAAGATAATTAATGAAAAAATATATGAAGAAAAGAATTTACATATGATTTTTATTGACTTAAAGAAAACCTATGATACAGTTTCTAGAAATTTATTATAATAAAATTTTAAAAATAAAAGTGTAATAGTTAATTATATTGATGCTATTAAGGATATATATATATATATATATATATGATATTATAGCTACAAGCATTAGAATTGTAATAAGTCTATTTAGTGAGTTTCTTATTAGCATAGGATTACACTAAGAATCTATATCAAATTTTTATCTTTTCACATTGATAATGAGTAAACATAATAGACCGCCTTAGTATATATTATTTACTGATAAGAGCCTAAATAAAATTAATTATAAACTTAAGATATAAAGGCAAGCTTGAAAATTAAAGGTTTTAGATTAAGTAGAACTAAAAGTGAATATATAAAATATAATCTTAAGAGTTTTACAAATAGATAAAAGAATATAATTAAATTGGATGGATAAGAAGTTCCTTTTAAGTAAAAGCCTTAAGGTATTTTGGATCCATTATTCAAAGGTAGTTTTACTTTCATCATATTAGAATAGTTTTACTTTCATCGTATTAGAATAGAATAAGAAAGAGGTTAAGCAGTGTTGGGAATAACAGCAGATAGCACTGGTTCTTGTTCTGTGCGAGAAAAGTACTCTGCAGAAGCTTGCTTGATGAGGTGAGGAAGAGGGGCTAAAGAATCAGCAGGAAGCAGGGAGGCTCAGTATCAAGTCCAGTGGAGCAGGATCCAAAGCCGTAGAATCATCTGTTAGGTAACTTAGTTCTATATCAGGTGCTCGATGGGTTCAATTCCATGAACTCGGTAATGCCAGAGTAATACAAGATGGAAAGATAAATGAAGATATTATTCATAGATTAAAAATATATTTGTTAAAATAGCGATGGGTGTTAATTTTGTATGATTATTAAAAACCTATGAGATTAAAAAAAATTATAAGATAGTTGTGAGATCAATAATGCTTTATAGATTTAAGTATTAAGTAGTTAAATAAAACTATATAAAAAAAATTATATTACTAAGATAAAAAAATACTTAATATTAATAAATAACTAGATATTACTTCAATAAAAGATAAGATAAAAGAAATTATTTAAGATGGTATGAGCATATGTTGAAATAATTAATGTTAGTAGTATAAAAAGAGATAGATGAAGACGTAAAAAGATTTTAATAGAAACTATAAATAAAGATCTAAATATTTTGAACTTAACTAAATATATAACTTATATGGTTTAATAATGAGAAAAGATCCTAGTCGACCTCAAATAATTAGGATTGACGATTTTGTGATTGTTATTTTTGTTGTTGACTATGTAACAAAATATACTAGTTCTTCCCAACAAATATATTGATGAATTAAAAAATAAATAAAATTTTAAATATTACACATAATAATTATACATCTGTGATAAAGTTTGTTTCTGGTAGGCTCTGATATAGTAATTTCATTTAAAGATAATAGATCATCAAATATGGTGACTAATTGATTCTTACATTCACTTATTAGAAGAAATGTAATTAGTGATATTAAGGTACCACTATGGGTCATTCGAAGTGCAATATAGGTTCTTTTCTGAACCCATCCCAAGAAACAAAATCTTTCTATCAACCATGGGAAGAGTGTGCTATGTAATGTTCAACTTAAATCGTTATAACGAGGTGAATGAATAATGAATATGCAAATATATAATTTGAATTTATAGATTATTTTGTATAAGAACATGTAAGAACAACATTATCCTTAAAGGTATGATGTAATCCCCTACTCTTAGTTCCACTGATACCCTACATACATGTCTAAAGTAGGATGCTACATTTTAATTTTCTTTACTACTATTGATAGGAATACAATCGACAATAAATAATCTTAAAATTAAAATATGCTAACTTGCTAAACAAAATTAATGGGTTTCCTCTTTGTATATAATGATTTTGATACATGTACATAACTATAACCTCTAACCAAAAGAAAAACATACATGTATAGCGTGTCTAAAAGTTATATATATAAAATGCTCACTGATTATCATCTGCGTTGGCATAGGTTTGCATATGCTCACTTCGCTACCCAATCACTTAGGTGGAGTGTTAGTATCCTTACCTACAAAATAGTATCTATAGTGAGTAATCACTTAGTAAGTATAAGCATTTATAACTTTATTCAAGTGAGCTTGTATCATATCATATATACCATATTTTAAAATCATTCTCATAAGATAATTAACAATAAACATCTTATCTTATGACTTCTTTAGCAAGCATAACCCTATAATATAACATATACAAAATAAAGAAATAAAATTTTATGTTGAAATAATTCAAAATGCTTATATACAACGTGTAGGAAACATACTAAATTCATGAACTTCAACGTCCCATATTATAACATATATGTATATTCTCATACTACATATTATCATAATATTTATGTGCACTCTTATATCGCATATTATAATACATATATGCACTCTCATACCACACATCATAATATATATTTGTACTCTCACAACACATGTTATAATATATATATATATATATATATATATACTCCTACACCATACGTCATAATACATATATGTACTTTTACACCATATATATATATATATATACTCTCATACCACATGTTATATATATATATACTCCCACACCATACGTCATAATATATACGTGCACTCTCACACCGTATGTCATAACACATACATACATTATATATCATAATATATTCGTGCACTCCTGCACCACATGTCAGAAAATAAGTGCACTCACACCGTGCATCATATAAGTATTCAAACAAGATATTTTTATCATAATTCATATATCTTTATGTTTATAAAATATATATTTATATTTAGCTCATGACAATCATATCATTTGGAACATGCTTTTCAAAATACATTATACATAATATAATTTATATTACCACTATTTAGCAGTGAATTAAATTTATACTTGATTGATTTAAAAAATGATGACGTTAAAAAAAGACTGCGTTCTTTAATAATCAAGTGTGCTAAGGAGTAATACACATATCAATTGGGAGTATAGGGTTATAAGATACCTTTATTAAGAACTCTATCTCTTGAATTATCATTTTATAATAATTTATTATAATAATCCATAAAAGAATTTAATAAAATATCTTATAAAATAAATTATACATAACTTAAAAATTTATCTAAATTCCACTATTAAATTTTTTAATAATTCACTCTATAATCAAATAAACTAATTAGCGTCAGTTAAACTATCAAAGAAACTAACTAGCATCAATCAAACCATCATACAATTCCATGAAGAAATTTTGCTGCACTATTCTAACTAACCAAATGTTATTGAACTTTATAAAAAACTAGAAGATATATAAAACTAAATACATACCAAATTTTAACTTAAAACAGAATTATTTGGAGGTTAAACTATTTTCTTATTTCAACTACCAATACTTATTTTATTCTGCTTAGATTAGGTTAGGACAATTTGAATTTATAAACCTTATATCTTGGTGTATAGAGGTGATATTCACTCAATTATAAATCTCATTGAACCCTAAGAGAATCTCTTAAAACATATCAAAAAGTTAGAGCCTAATCATATCTGGGGTTAATTCAACTTGAACATAATCCGTTCTTAGAAAATAGAGGATTCTCGGTACCTCAGATCGGATAGTAATAACTCTATACATGAATCTCATATTAAAATCATACTAGAGGACTAGAACTATAAGAGAATCATCCAAAACATATCAAAAACTTATAGATAAATTTGAAGTTTAGGTTACTAAAAAGTAGCTGAAAATATTGACCTATAATATGTAAAACTGAAATGCTAACTATAGCAAAAGAAGAATTGGGTTTCTCTTACCTTGGTCTTCTTTAGAGCTGGGATTTCATAGCCTCTCTTTGATAAGCTAAGAGAATAATCGAAGAAGGAGATAAAAGGTCATAGATTATCAGTTGGGTAAAGAGGGTGAGGCTAAAATATGATAGAGGTGCTTAAGAGTTTGCTTTGAGGTCTTGTGCTCAATCTCATTTCAATTTTTTTTTTTGTTCTCTTACTAATATAATTTAACAATTGTAGCTACTTTAACTGAGTTTAATTTGATTTAATAAAAATAATTTTTTTATCTAAACTCATCCTTCAATCTCACTTAAGTATCTCAATATTTAGTATGACACTCTTTTTTTTTATTTATATTATTATTTAATTTTTTATTACTCTATGACTAAGTAGCTTATGATCCTCCATATACATAATATTAAAACTCAAACTTTCTTATATTAATTATGGTCAAACTTATTCAAGTCTTGAGATTCACTTAAGACCGATTAAAATTCAATTGTCACTTCGAACCACTATATACATACTTATTAATATAACTTAACCTCATGTTCAAGTCGGTCAACATACTTTGTCTTATTGTGCTATGCTTAACCTAAGCATTAATACTTATACATGCTCAACCAATATTTGGTAAAGTATTAAAAATGATATTTTAAAAAAAAATATATTTCAATCTTAAAAGTTAAAAATATAAGCATGTCATTTATCATATTTATGAAACATAGACGTCATAAATCATATCATATAGTAAAGATAATATATACATATTATTTATACTACATACTAGTTGTAATTCAATATGTGTAACACTATCTTATCTTTCAGCCATTTGGTTGTTTGATTTACCGACTAAAATAAAGAATGATATAGCATGAATTTATATTGTATGCGTTCTTATAATTTGTACATGATTCCTTGTTGATTCATGTACACCTTCGTTCCTATTAGTTGATAACTTACATATTTATTATTGATTATGTTTATTTTTGACCAACAAGTTGTTATCAATCTTTCTTATGATTTGTACATGAATATATATAGCATGAATATATATTGTATGAGTTCTTATGATTTGTACATGATTCCTTGGTGATTCATTGACACCTCTGTTCCTACTGGTTGATAACTTACATATTTATTATTGATTATGTTTATTTTTGACCAACACGGTGTTATCAATCTTTCCATTGATTTGTAACCCCTCCTGGATATTTGGCGCTCACTAAATCTACTACTTAATGATTATAATAGCTAATTCTGAGTTAAACGTGGGATTATTTAAAAAGAGCAAGATAGCTAGAGCAATCATAGAAAGAACGGGATGGTGGATATACAGTTTTGTAACTAATTTTTTGTTGCATAAGTGTGTAAAATATCTATAAAATTATATTGAAAAATAGTATACAACGTGCATGGTAGATCATTGAAAAGAGGTTCATGCACAGTATAATTTTCTCCACGTACAAGTTAGTTAGTACCAGAAATGGATAAAATAAGGGTTAATAAAAAGGGTTTACTTCTTTGACATGTTTCTGTCACGAGTTCTGTCTTTACGTGCAAAACGAGGGAAGAAAATAAGACTAAATTAATTCATCCTTTGGTCAAGCCAAAGGGCATGAAACCAGCTGACTTGCCAATTTTATCAATACTTTTGAAATTCCTTTCAACAAGAAAATTGAGCACACAAATAATATCGAGTAAAAATAATTTAGGATTAACATTCTCAAAATATTTTTAGCATTTAAGACAACTAGAATTCTCGTTCAATCATGGAGGTATGCTAAATGAAATGATAAATAAATTCATTACCATAATGATAATGAGAAAAATTACCAGAAACTACCTATTGAATGGTGACAGATACAACAATGATTCCAGAGTTAAGGTTAATAACTAACGCATGTTTTTACTTTTGCTTTTGAGTTGGACACCTCCATCTTATTTCTCAAGTGGAAGTTTCATAAAGTCCGAAGCCCGGAAAGCTCTATCCATGAGCTCAGGAATAGACAGTTTTAGATCGAAAGTAATTTTCTGGAGCACATAGCAGAGTGTCGTGACATCCTGCATTGCTCTGTGTGCTGGTCCAACCAAAGGAATTTCATAGTGCTCACGTAGTGCCTTTAATGAGGAGGAAGTAAGCTTTGTTCCTGCAAAATTGAAGAAGCAACAAAACAGATTCAATTAAATCACATAAGTTACTGATTAACTTTGACATATATTTGGCTATTTCCCGATTCCCCATCAAGTATTTAGATCTTGATATGATATTGATTTCAAATTTTCAATAACCTATTGTCTCAGTATGATATGGATATATCAGATTACCAATTCATACCGCCTGATATCAACAAAAAAAATATAGTAAACACTTACTGACCAACACCATCCTATATGGTCCAGAATGATCCTTGGTTTCTAGCAGTCCAATTAGTATTTGATTCCTCGTTTCTCATAACCAGTAAAAGATACTGAAGTACAGTAGAAGCACAAACATCACTGGTGTTTATATAGAGCTAAGAGTTGCATGTGATTTATTGAGAGTCTGTTCCAAATTCAACTAATCCTAAACTAGTGCTAGGCTCAAATTTGGCAAAATCAGGTCAGATCTAGGGGTGTCAACAGGTCACTTCAGGTTAACTTAAGTATACCATGCCTTAACCTGATCTATCAATCAGGTCAAAGAGCAAACTAGAACCCAGTTCAGTCAATGTGAATCACATAAAGGATAACACGATTAACCCATTCTTAACAAGATTTGAAATACTTACATACCTAAACTTGACACAGACAATAATCAATCCAGTAAGACCTATTTATAATGATAACATTCACAAACTTGTCTAAAAATGGCATGTTTAACACATATAACAAGACAATCAATTGGTTGATTCAGGTCAGTTGTGCCAATTCCTAAAATTTTTTACCACTTGGGCTTATTGTGTCTAATCTGTTTGTGACCCAAACCCATATAAGCCTAAAAGATACCTGCTAGTCTGTGTTGGGTTCTTATAGATTTGAAGTCAAGTATTGATGTCCCTGGTCAAATTGAAAGCATCCTGAATGAGTTTAACCTAGCAAGATTTCCTGAATTACCACATGATAGGGTCATATCCACTAGGGTGATTAAGGATGAATAACAGACTCAAGATCGAGATGACATACTGCACTTGGAGTTATTTCTGAAATTCAAAATATTCATTACCGTCTCAATGGTCATGTTTTAATTTCCCAACTTCTTTCTGTTCCTCTGTAGCCCTTACTCATGATTTACCAGCCAATTACATTCACAAAGCAAATCTGAACAAGATTTGATTGTATAAGGTTGTAGAACAGAACCTGCTGAATAAATTTTCACTCGGGGACTATCGCGTCTAACCTATTTATGATCCAAACCCATATAAGCCTAATCCAAACCTCCTGATTCTGTCTAACCCTGGTCAAATCCAAAGCATCCTAAATACGTTTAACCTATCAAGATTTCCTGAATAACTATGTGATAGAGGCATATCCACCAGGGGGATTAAAGGTGTAAGAGAATCAAGATTGAGATAACATATTGAACTTGAAGTTATTTCTGAAATTTGAAGTATTGTCTCAATTCTCATGGATTATCAGCCAATTACATTCACAAAGCAAATCTAACAAGTTTTGACTGCACAAGACGGTAGAAACGGTAGAATAGAAATGCTATACAGATTATAAAAATGCAATATAGACTTTCAAGATAACCCTAAATTGACATATATCAAGATAATCCTAAATTGACATATATCAAGATAAACAAAAATTTAACCTGAAATAATACACTAAAATCCTAGAATTGCCAAAACTCTTTCTAGATTTTACAGTTATTGCAATCTGCATGACACTAACTAATCAAGAAACTCAAGTGATAGTTATGGCTTGTGACCTACACTGCCATATGTTTCTAGTAACTTACTTGTAAAATAAAGAACTAAATGTGACCTAATTAAATAAGACAAAAACTATGGCATGTCTATTTAAGAGCTAATTGTTTTAATAATGACCACAACAATAGTTAGACATCGGAACATATTCTTGAAGGTATAGGTTCTAGGAGTTATCAAATAGAAGGGAGTATATTATTTCTGTTGAAATACTCTTTTATTTTGGTTAGTGCAATGAACCAAGGTTCACAATTTCGATCTATACCGGCATACCGAGTCTTGATCGATACGATACGTACCGAGGCATACTGACGGTATGCCAAGGCGTACCGAACAGAACACCTAAAATAGCTGAAAACTCTAATACATATTGTATTAGTGTTTCAGCTATTTTAGCTAAAATAGCTAAAAGGTCAGTAAGGGTCGATTTCGACCGTTACCGCTTGGTATAGGTCGGTAATGGTTGAAATTGATCAATACCACTCGGTATAGGTCAGTAATAGTCAAAATTTCGATAGTTAACACCCGATACAGCCCCGTATCACCCGCTACGGGGCCAAAGATTTGGTACCACTCGGTAGCGGGTGGTCCGCATGCCGAGAGGCTCTCGGACCGGTACACCACCTATACCGAGCAGTACATATTGAAATTAAAAACCATGCAATGTACATTGGCATTAAAATACAATCAACAAATTTTAAACTGGAAAGAGATTTACCATAGAAGAAATAAAATAGATAAAACAATGACCTACCATCTGGCTTCATCAGTTGGCGTGCAAGAGGAAGAGTGTCAACAAACATCCAATCTGCTGGAATCTCCACCGAACAGCGCTGGAATTCTTTGATGATGAAAGGTACATCAAACTTACGTCCATTGTGAGCAACCCACAAAACCGGCCTTCCTGCCATTTGGCGGCTCCGAACATATTGAAGTAGGACAGGAAGCAACTCTCTAAATCTATGTTAACGTAATAAAAGCAAGATACAGGAATTAAAAAAATTATTAAAGAAGCTCTTCAAAGCACCGGCATAGACATGAAATAGCAAAAGTTCAGAAAAAGTTCTATAAAGCAAATGTTTCTTCAAAAGCATTTTTCACATGTATTACACATGCTGGATATCAGCAGCCAATCATCTTTCAAAAAAACAATAACAGCAATGATTGCCCTCAAAATAAATGCAGTACCTTAGTTAATACCAAGGTATGCAATACCGTACCGTACCGGTATTTCGAGGTTGGCTCGGTATGGTATGGTACCATGTACCGAGCGGTACACCAGAGCATATCGAGCAGTACACCACGGCATACCAAGCAGTTTTATATATTTCTTTCTCTTACTGTAGCACTGCTACAGTGTGTCACTGTAGCACCAATCAAAGAGTGGGTATTGCACTGTAGCACATTCCGTCCGGTAGCGAGCGGTCCGCGTGTCAGTATGCCGTCGGACTGGTACGTACCGCCCATACCGGGCGGTACCATTTGAAATTGCATATCATGGTTAATACAACAATTTTTGGTCCCATCACAACTTTCAATATAATGTAACATATATCACAAAGCAAAATTACAGTCTTGTAGTAATTGCTTCATATTTCTATTGCAAGATACCATGATTTTATGTATCATGCCATCAATAAGGACCTCCTTGACTGATGAACGGCAACAAAAAATTGCCTATGATCAGATATCTAAAATCCAAAGGAAAGTGCAATACCCACTACATAATGCATATTTCAAAAAGAAAAATCAGACAGAGCCTTAACATACAATATGAAGCCTTAAGATACAACATCACTTAAAACAAAGATAAGCTTTTCCAAATCATGCACATGGCTTACAACTATGAAGATCAAAACAAATATTCCGAACTGTTGAACAGTATTGTCTGCATATGCCTGATAAATTGTGCATGCATGTGCATGCATATCTGATTTCATGTGACTGAAAATAATTGAGACAATATGATTACTAATTCTAGCACAATAAAAAAAAAAAATGAAAGCAATTAATTAAAAAAATCATGTTGTTAAAAATTCTTTGTCTAGTTAATAACACTCAACAGCAACATTAACTTTTAACTTGCTAGATAAAAGCAGCTTCCAGAGGTCCACATTTGAGAATTCTGTAAATTGATTTGTTTGCTCCAACATAAATACTGGCAAGAAGATAAGCAAATCTGAATCCTTCAAGATTAGAGATACATACGTTGGGACATCATGCCTGTTGACCATAGAAGTGTCAATTCCATGAACAAATGCATTCAGTACATCTTTTTCAGGATTTACAAGGGTTTGGAATGTACTGTTCTTGCCACCAATAAGATCACGAAGTGCAAACTCAATAATCCTTTCATTTTGATGACTGAACCCAGTGGTTTCAATATCAAAAACGAGGATAGTTGCAGGATGCTCAACAGATTTCTTGAGAGTACTTTCTTGTATATTGTAACACTGAACAGCTTTAAGTTCATGAATTTCTTGCTGATGGGTATTCATATTTGTTGTTGACGCATTTGTCACTTTCTCAAGTCTCCAGTCACGGCAGCCACATGATGTAATAAAACTCTGTGGCTCCTGTCTCAGTTCTTCTACTACATTTGTCAACTGTCGTAGTGGGCATCTCCTAGCATCAAATGATTTGTCAGGGACACATTTAGTACTAAACCTGAGAAACTTGATGGTTGAATTGCTTCCGAGACTGCTCCACAATTGATGAAAATTTCCTGACCAGATAGAAGCTAAGGACATTCTGCAAGGGGTGTCAATTCAGCATCAAGGATCTCCCAATGGAAAAAAGGTCATATGAAAATCATGAACATCTGAAATTTTGTAGATCAATGAGCATCAGTACACAATTACAAGATACCACAGATATATGCTTTTAAATCCTGAATACAAACACAATTAGATCAAATCGACATGAGACTTATTTGGGCAAACATATTGTGTGGAACAAAACATATGTGACCCATTTAGTACTAAACCTGAAACTTGATAGTTGAATTGCTTCCGAGACTGCTCCACAATTGATGAAAATTTCCTGACCAGATAGCAGCTAAGGACACTCTGTAAGGGGTGTCAATTTGGCATCAAGGATCTCCCAATGGAAAAAAGGTCATATGCAAATCATGAACATCTGGAATTTTGCAGATCAACAAGCATCAGTACACAATTACAAGATAGCACAGATATATGCTTTTAAATCCTGATTACAAACACAAGTAGATCAAATCAACATGAGATTTATTTAAGTAAACATATTGTTTAGAACAAAACATATATGACCCATTTAGTACTAAACCTGAGAAACTTGATAGTTGAATTACTTCTGAGACTGCTCCACAATTGATGAAAATTTCCGGACCAGATAGCAGCTAAGTACACTCTGTAAGGGGTGTCAATTCGGCATCAAGGATCCCCAATGGAAAAAAGGTCATATGCAAATCATAAACATCTGGAATTTTGCAGATCAATGAGAATCAGTACACAATTACAAGATAGCACAGATAGATGCTTTTAAATCCTGAATACAAACACAAGTAGATCAAATCGACCTGAGATTTATTTGGGCACACATATTGTGTAGAAACAAAACATATGTGATATATTCTATTTAATATCTATTCACAAAATAGTTCATTAACCTCTCAACAAAGGTTTGCAGTTTTGCATACTAGTATCGTACTCATCAGAGCTCAGACCAGCATGATATCGGTCCATACCAATGTCGTACCAAGTGTCAGTAGGCTGTTACTTGACGAGTCTTGAAAAAAACCTAAAAAGGCTTACAAAATAAAAAAGGAAACTACTTGGTTCAGAGCCTATACCTCTCTACACCCGGCAGTACGATCCTATATTGGGTGATACAGGGATTGTACCACCCGGTACAGGTCCAATATCGGATGTACCACACGGTTTACACAGGTCTGTGTACTGGTAAGCTGTCAGACTGGAAAATAGTGCTTGTATCATACTATACCGGACTGTCACGGTCAGTTTAAGGGGAAGGTGTTCGATGTAATGTCTATGGATGTCCTTGCCCTTTGGTTTTGTTCATGCCTTAAGCAGTCTATAAGGGGACAATAGGCTTAGTAGCTCCATTTGGGTTGGATTTTATGGCTTTTTTAGGTTTGTAAACACAGCATAATTGTGGTCGTTGCACAAAGGTAAAACTGCCCAAAAACAAGGCCTCCAACCAGTCATTTTGGATGTTTTCCATGAGTAGATATTGGCCAAAAATGATAGCTATCTCAGCCCCCTAGGGATACTTGGGTGGCACATGATTAGATGGGCCTCTGGGGTAGTGTCTTGGGTTGCTTCGTCCCTTGGTTCCGTTATTGTGTCATATGGGCACTTATTCATGCGGACTTTTGGGGCATGGCAGACTGCCTTGAACCCTTTGTTATATGACCGTTCAGAGCTTGTGAAGTTCATCTTTATATTTTTCATTTTCTATCAAATATTTGTTAAAATGTTTACTTGTTGGGTCCCGAGTTTAACACTTCTACTCACCCGTCTTCTCTTTTGTAGACTACAAGGTTATGAGGAGGCTGAGCCTTTACGACGGACAAATAAAAATATTGCACGACTTAGGCAAAAGCAGCTAAGTCTATGATATGATGGTATTGCAAACCTTAGTCCACTACTGAAAAATACATAAGGTCTGCTTCATAATAGGAAAACTATATTTCTTTTATGTCAATGGTTTTGAAGTTTGAACCAAGGTCCGCAAAACCGTACCGTACCGGAGTTTCGACCTTGGCTCGGTACGGTACGGTATGGGTGTAGCACTGTAGCACTGTACCGGTCGTACCGCCCAGTACCGGGCGGTCCGCGTACCGGTAAGCTGTCGGACCGGTACGTACCGCCCGGTACGGGCGGTACATATCGGTATTGCCTACCTTGGTTTGAACATCATCCAAGCACCAAAGTGTTAAAGGGCATCTTCAGATAAAGAGTCACTATCAATTCACAAAAAACATTAACTTAAGTCACACCTAAATTAGAAACACAAATAGAGTCAGATCAACTTACTGATACTGCCATAAATAATAAAGTCTAGCACCACGTATAAATCAATTATCCCTCATTGCACAATGAAATAAACTTTAATACAGATATTACAAGGAAATGGACTTGTTGCCACACTAAAAAATTTACTCTACTCGAAGTACAGTTATAGGGTGTATCCGCACAGCAATCTTATAACAGATTGCGTGGCAAAGTGACCAATAAAGCTTCTTTCACAGTATCACCACAATTGCTAGTGACGACAACCATAATCTTAGTTCACAGAAAGAAGAAAACAACAAATCCATCTTGGAAAAAGCAATGCCACTTCATGCTCGACGAAATGCTTACACGAGAATTACCGCACGAGTGGATCTATCCACGAAAACTGCTATATACATATGGTTACAGCTTATGTAGAACATAAAAAACAAGCATCATGAGCACCCAATCAAGAATCACGAAGATCATAATCCAAACGACGACCTGCTTGACGATATTCCTAAAAGAAAACAGAAACGAGAGATTACCAACAAACCCAATCGAATAAAATGAGGAATCACACGGGGCAAATCTAAGAGAAAGATGCTACAAATTAGTAAGACGAGCGTGAGGAATGTGAAAGGAGGAGCACCTGAGATAGCTGCTTTGGTCTCTGGCAGGGGAAGAAGTGACAAGAATACAATCGGAACAGTGTCTGGGAGGCTGAGGGTGGAGGGGGCGGAAGCAATAGAGGACGATTAAGGGGATTGTGGTGATTATAAAAGGTTTGCTTGGGGTGCGGGAGGAGGTAACGGTTGGGGGCTTGGGGTTGGGGATGTGTGACCGTCCAAGCTTTTCTCGGATTGAGACTGCTACTTTTGGCTTAGAACCACTTGACATGGCACGTGCCACCGGCTAGGAGACCTGCGGTTAGAGGTGATCGGATTGGGAAAAGGTCGAAGAGGGAGGGACATGGTGATCCGCCGTCCGCGGAGGTGTAAATGGGTCGGAGGTGGTTTATCCCGAACTCGATCCAATTAGAACTCATGGTTCGCATCCAACTAAAACTTTTGTGCTGCTCGGCCTCCAAAATCAAGCCCAAATTCAAAATCCTAATCTATGTCTGTTACGGCTCATCGTATTGTTGTGTCGACGAACAACTTAGCACGTTCATTAATGATTAAATCATTAGGATTTAATCATTAGTCATCGAAACTGAAAGTCTTAAATCATTGGGTTTTTTTTGCTGCAACAACCCCACCATTTCAATTCAAATGCCTAAGTAGTATGAGAAGGTCTGCTCCTACCGAGTGTATTAATTATTTTTTTTCAAAAAAATAAATTTATTGTAAAATCATACGAGTACTATAAAAACCCTGCACATCAACATAAAGTTGATCCTCAAAAGAGGTAGGCCAATCCATCTTGCCAATGGGTAATGATCCTATGCAATCGAACCTAGTTAGTAAGCCAATGTGCAGGTTTGTTTGCTTCCCTATATACATATGTACTATGAACATCATCAGAAAAATCAAAGAGTGAAATATGTTCCTACACCTATTTAAAATTGACCAAGGAGGTTAAGAGGCCTTATTAAGAACATCAACAAGAGCTTTGTATCAGTCTTAATATGACTTTTTGTTACTCCTAGTTGCTTCACCACTAATAAGTGATCCAAAATTGCTTTAGCTTCACAATATATTACAAAACATACTTGAACAAATAAATAATAGACAATTAAGCAAGAACTAGTATCTATGCTATGAAGAGAAGATATCATTCCTGATTAGTCTGATATGGTCCATACTCATAAATATCATTGATATCCTGATTAGTCTGATATGGTCCATACTCATATGCATATAAATGTTTGAGATATCTCTAATGTGAAAATATTATACTTTCAAGGTATAAGTACTATGCTCTTGAGGTGCCACCTGCACAAAGATCAGGGTTGGGAGAGGTTTCCTGACCCGATCCATCCGATGCTTAAGTTAGTAATCTGATATCCCTATATGTGGGTTCGAGTAGTTCAAGTGAGTTCACTGTATTTTCATATTTAGGATATGTTTTTATGGGGGAAAGAAAGTTTGTGATGATCTTCTCTTGTAATAAGGGAGGAGAAAGGGGTTTACGATTACCCTATTTCTCATAGAGGGAAAAAAGAAAGCTTGTAATTACCTTCCTTATCATAATGAAAGAGAAGAATGCTTATGTTTTTTTACTTTGAATCTTCATCCACATAAGCATATGAGTGGAGGGTGACTTGGATGACATGTGACAATCACGTGTTAAATGATAGTAGATTCCTTATTATTTATTCCCTCTGAAGGCATGCTTCGGGGCTCTTGAGAGAGGTTCAAAGTATATTATTTAGTTTGTGCAACATGGGAGTGTTCAGGATCTCGTCTTGTATGAGGGTTTTTTTTATCTAGTTCTTTCAGGAACATTGGGCCTATGTAATTTTCTTAGCATGGGTCGAATTTTCTGGACTCATGCATCTTGGGCATATTTGGCCTTATACCTCCATCGTGGCAAATTTATCTTGGTATGGGTTAGGTTTTCCCAACTCACGTGTCTTGGACACATTTAGCCTTACAACTTCGCCATAGTAGATTTATCTTGATGGGGGTCAAATTTGTTAGGATCAAGTCGCACTAAAGAGGGGAGGGGGGGTGATAAAAACGTTGTCGGTTCGAAAATCTTCATTTTGATTAAACTCATTTCGGAAAGATATTAAACTTGAAAATATTCGTAAAAGTGTAATGAGATAGTAAAGCAAGTAAGGAAGTTTGCAATAAGGTAAATTGCACAAATAGAAACGCAAACCAAATTTTTATAGTGGTTCGGTCATCGTGACCTACATCCACTCCGCATATTCCTCTTCCGTCGAGGCCATCGACATCCACTAATGATCTTCCTTCAATAGACGAAGACCAATCACCTTCTTACAACTCTATTCTCCTTTTGATAGGTTCAGGAGAAAACCTTTAAAAGTTTCACACCTCTCTTAGAATGAACTCTAAACTCTAAGAGGTGGAGGGGAACACTCAACACTTTTCAAGCTTGTTCAACTCTTTTTCGTCAAGGATTCTTTCCCCCTTTCTACCCAATTCTTATTGCTTCATGCAGAAATAGCTGGGGTATTTATAGACCCCAATTGGCTTAAAAAATGAAGCTAAAAAAGGTCTCATCCTGGGTTTCCTAGGTCCTGGCGGTACCACCGCCTATGCTGGGCGGTACCATCGCCAACAACACTGACACTAGGTGGTACCACCGCTTAGGAGACTATGTTTGGGCGATACCACTACCAACATCACTGACACTAGGCGGCACCACCTCCTAGGAGATTATGTCTGGGCGGTACCACCACCTGACAGTCTCGAAGACTGAGTTTGGGTGGTACCACCGCTTGACACAGTCTCGGAGACTATGCCACCAACGGTTCCACCAGTTTAGGTCACTATTTGGGCCTTTCACTTGGCCCAACACAGCCCAAACTTGGGCCTAGTTAGCCCCTAATTGAGTTGGTCTAATTACATTCTAAACCGACTCAATTAGACTCTAAACTAACTCAATCTAGACATAATCAATTATAAGCAAATTTTATGTTGTCCGGCGTGTCATTGGTTCTTCCAGCGCTTCGTTTGATTTTTCGATGCATCGTCCTCTCCTTCGACGTATTGCCCAATCAGCATGTTGTCTTCTCGCAACATCCGATCTCCTTGGCGCAATGTCCAATCTTCTTGGCCCGATGCCCGAATTCACGAACCGAAGCCTTCTGCCGACACGTTGACCGATCCTCCAGCCCAACGTCCAATCTTCTGACATGTTTGCTCCGGCCCAACGTCCGATTCCTCTTGCTTTAATCGATTTGCCTTTTCTGATTGAAGTTAGTCCTACATCACTTAAACGTACATTAGATGACAAATACATCAATTGATTTCATCATCAAAATATGAGATTCAATAATCTCCCCTTTTTTGATGATGATAACCAATTAATGACGGAATTAACCTTAACTCCCTCTATCAATATGCTATATTGATAGAACCTTGAATTCAAATTGAATTCAAGTCAAAGCAAATTTAATCATGAATATTTACAACACATTATATGTATACCATTGCATTGCATGCATCATTATCATAAGTTTTGCATGCATCATTATAAATATTTCAAATCATCATAAGTTTTGCTATAGTATATTTATCTTGGCATGTGTTCAGTTTTCCCAACTTACACATCTTGGATGTAGTAGATTTATTTTGGTACGGGTTGGGATTTCCTAACTCACGTGTTTTGGGCGCATTTGGCCTTGCGCCTTCGCAATAGTAGATTTATCTTGGTGTGGGTCGGGTTTTTTCGACTCATGAATCTCAAGTTTATTTGGCCTTGTGCTTCCACTATAGCGGATTTATCTTAGTGAGGGTCGAGATTTCGTGGCTTATACATCTCAAGTGCATTTAGCTTTACGCCTCTACCATAGTGGATTTCTCTTCATATGAGTTAGGTTTTCTCGACTCAAGTATATCAGGCACATTTGGCCTTGCACCTCTACTGGCAGATTTCAAGTCCTTTCTCCATTGTAGTGGATCTTAGGTTTTCCCATCGTGGTAGGCTTCAAATCTTCTTTTTACTATGACAGATTTCATGTCTCTTCTTTGCCATAGTGGATATTTAGTCTTTCTATTGTGGTAGGCTTCAAAATTTTTTTTTTCACTATGTTGGATTTTATGTCCCTTCTCTACCGTAGTAGATCTCGGGTCTTCCCATCATAGCAAACTTCAAATCTTCTTTTCGCTATAGCAGATTTTATGTCCCTTCTCCACCATAGCAGATCTCAGGTCTTCCTATCGTGGTGGCTTCAAATCTTCTTTCTGCCATAGTAGATTTCATGTCCCTTCTCTACCGTAGCAGATCTCAAGTCTTCCTATTATGGTGGGCTTCAAATCTTTTTTTCATCATGGTGGATTGCCAAGTCCTCTCTCTATCATGGTGGGTTTCATATCTGTTGGGAAACCTTGGGCAACATCACACGTGCAATGGAAGAAGAGAAAATAAAAATCCTAGATTTTTCGCAGAAAAAAGATTCTTGTCATCGTGTGAAGATTGTTGCGTAAAAAACCCGTAAATCCAAAAACTACGCATATGTGAAATATGTGTTACTTAGGGAGATCATATATCCTTAAAAATTTTCAGATCTATAGGAGAGGATGAAGGAGGTAAGATGTCCTCCTCTCTAGCAGTGATCCACATGGTCTTGGAAAATCTTGGGGGCGACATCACATGCACAGTGGAAGAACAAGAAAACAAAATCCCCTATTCCCAAAGAGATGTTCGTCGTCGTGCAAAGATTGGTGCGCAAAATCCGCGAAACTTAAAACTGCGTATAGAGTAGATTGTGTTACCTAGGGAGATCGTATATCCCTATTTCCTTGCAGATCTTTAGGAGAGGGTGAAGGAG
>LVTN01001334.1:0-20630 GCA_001649415.1 Musa itinerans
CAAAATAAGGCATTCATAGCCTTTGCATTAGTATAAATGTTACGTGTGGATCCTTGAGCTTCGTGATCTATATTCTAGGTTACATGCGTAAAATGTTGCTCGGTTCATGCACCAAGTTAGGGCTGAGTGGATAGAACCATTGACCCCTATTATCATCGTCATCGTCGGTCGAGGCATTACTTTTGATATCACTACTATCTCTATAGAGCGAGTATAGTGTTAACTACGATGGAGGTGTCTTGTCATCGAACTAAATATTTTACTAATAGATTCTTTCTAAGGGATCAACCAATGCTATTATCTTCCTCTTTGCCTTGGCCCATTGGATGGTCGATTGTGATTGTTGGGTATCATGACCTTAACTAGTTTGACTTAAGGTTGTTCGACTCCTTCAACACTTCCAAAGTTCAAAATCCATATAAATAAGGAAGATCCTCATTCGGGTCTTCCAATGGGTGTAGTCCGTCCTATTGAACATGGGCGGACGTGTAATAGAGTGGCCCTCTTGGTTTCCGGCATATGCCATCTCTCTTGGGTTTTAATCCGATTGAGAGTTAAACCCGCTCTGATATCAATTGTTAGGATCAAGAGCACTAAGAGGGGGCGATCAGAGGTTACTCGAGATAGATGTTGAGATAACCGGATAGAGGATCACCGGGAGTAGCAACCAACTTTATGAGGGCTATTGAGTGTCAATAGAGGATCACCCACTCTCGGTGTCATGGGAGGAATATTTTATGTGTTCTTGATTTAGCAAATCCCTAATTAGGGTCAATCGGATTGAGAGAAAAAGAGTTCTCTAGGAGAATCTAATTAAAGCGAGACTCTAGCAGATTTCGTATAGGCCTGATAGTTCCATGCTCGGTATACGGTCTCTAGGATATTAGATGGATAAGGGACTATATATACATGGTAACTAAGGACAGATATGTCTAATGGATTGGATTCTTTTGTATTATCTATGAGTTGTGGCATAGTAGCCTAGTACGTCCATAATGGATGAGTTAAGTAAATTATTATAAAGATAATAATTCATTAAGCCAGAAGGAATTCTGACAGGTATGACTAATGGCTAGCTTAATATTAGGCCTCGAGGGTCACATACATATGGTAAGTGTTGCGATGAGTATAGGTTCAGATATAAGATATATGCTGGAGCTCCTATTTTATTGGATATCCAATAATCCCCTGAAGTATTAGATCTTATGAATAAGATCTAATAAGTGCTAATAAGATATTATTAGGTAGAGATCTTCTAACTCAAGAGGCTTGGATAGTTTGGTGGAGATCTAGTACCCAACAGAGTAGGATTTACGAAGGTTAAGTTGACAATGGGCCTCAATAAATAGGAGGGAACCAAATGGCTATAAATTATACCCTATTTTGGTTGTCATCTTCTATTCTCCTCTCCCCCTCTCCTCCTCAGCCACCAGCCCTTGTTTGGGGCATGTTGCTAGCAAGAAGGGTCGACCTCTTCTTGATCCCATCGTGCACTTGAAGAGGAGATTTGTGCAGCAATTTGAGAAGAGTCTTCATAGCCCCTACTTTGTAGATCACCACTAGAGAGGAGAACAATTGACCTCCTTCATCCTCTCATACAGATTTATTGGTTTTTAGGGATATACGATCTCCTTAGGTAACATAAATCCTGTAACACGCGCGGTTTTTTGGTTTTGTAGGTTTTTGCGCACCAATCTTTGCACAATGATAAAAAAACTATTTTATATGAAAATTTGAGATTTTTATTTTCTATTCTTCTGCTACACATGTGATGTCGCCCTAAATTTCCCAACAGGTGGTACCGCAAGACCCAAGTGGTGGTACTGCTTGAGAGTTGGAAAGCACGGATTATGCTTTCCAGGAATCTTAACTGTAGTACCGCCAAGAGGTAGTACTAATTAGGATACTGGTAGTACTGCCCAGACAAGTGGTGGTACTGCTAGAGCCATGAATTCCCATGCTCTGTATGGTGGTAATATCACCTAGTACAAGTGATAATACCACTAATACTTCGAAAATATAGAGATTTAAATTTTTAGCTCTTAGGCCTATAAGTCTGATATCAAAGAGTGGAGTACTCATACAAGACATCCTTAGTGTCTCAAGTCTAAGGACCAGGTACACCAATGGGACAACATAATCGCTGCCTGACAATGAGGTATCATTAACCATCCAACATTCTGTGAGCAGATCAATCAATGAATTTATTTTGCAATGAGCACCTGCATTATAGCCCTAGTGTCCCCACACGAGCAACTATGAGACCAGCTACCTCTATCATATGGAAGGGTATACAACACACAAGTCTGTCTGGTTATTTCGATGTTCCTTTCGAGTAACCTATGACCAAAATTATTTATGGTCTGTGTTTAAAGATAAATCGGTCTCATTATCGTAATCTCATTATGATCTGATTCCTATTTTATAGATCCATAGACATCACAATATATATGCATATATGCAATGAGAAATATAAAGTGATAAAATACCAAAATATAATAAGAAAAATAATGTGTATCATGTTACACGTGTCATCACTTATGTGATTGGCTTGCAAGACACCTATGACTAGTACTTTATAACTCATAAGAGGTATCATCGCTTGGCCTAGTGGTGCCACCACCTGGTCCAACCTCAGGTCATTAAATTCGCCTTCCAATAGGCCAAATTCAACCCTGATTTAAGCATAATGGGCTCCTAATTAAATTGGCATGGTTACACCCAAAACTAGCTTAATTAAACACTTAAACTACTTCAATCAAGACATAACAATTATAATCATAAAGCCTACGTTGTCCAATATGTTATCTTGTTCATCTGGTACTTCGTCCAAACCTTCGATGCATCGTCCTTTCTTTTGGCGTATTGCTCAATCCATCGTCATGTTGACCTCCCACGGCATCCGATCTTCTTGGCACAATACCCAATCCTTCTAACCCGATGCCCAATCTCATGGCATAAAGTTCATCCTCCAACACGTCGACCCATCCTCCAACCTAACATTCAATCTTTGATATGTTGCTCTCTGACAAATTCAATCTTTGATATGTTGCTCTCTGGCCCATTGTCTGATTCTACTTCAATTATTCAAGTTCATGATCGAAGTTTCTCCTATATCATTCATTTTAAATGCTTATTAGTTCATCACTTCATCAATTGATTTCATTATTAAAATCTTGGATTTAACAATTGCTCCTTTTTTTATGATGACAATCAATTGATGACGAAGTTTTAACTAAACTCCCCCTATCTATATATCATATTATAATAAACTTGAATTCAGAAAATGATAACCTTCTAATGCTAGTATTTGAATTCAAGTTGAAACAATTTTAATGACATTACTTTGCAAAAGTCATATCAAAAATTGAAATAGTTATTACATGCATAATTCTAAATCATCAAGGTACATCATAATTTCAAAACATGAGTTAAGATATCATTGCATACATAATTCCATATTATTAAAATTTTAAGTCATCAAAGAGTACAGTTAACTTCTCCCCCTTTATCATCAATAAAAAGGAGAAATATATAAGTTTTTACTTCTCTTTGAAATGTGTAAGGTAGCAATTTTTTTGTTCCCTTTGAGATATGCAAGCTAGCATTTTTGCTTCTCTTTCAAATATACAAGCTAGCAAGTTTTTGGTTCCCTTTGAGATGTACAAATTAGCAAGTTTTTGCTTATCTTTGAAATATAAAAGTTAGCACTTCTCTCTCTCCCCTTTATCGTTATAAAAAAGAAGGGAATGATATGATGTAAAATTTACATCAATATTCTAATCATAACATGAAATATATTAATATCAAAGATAAATTTAAATCATAAGATATCAATTTGATGATAGGGTATACATGTCATAAATACAAAGGAGTCATATAAATATCAAATTATAAATACTAAAAGATCATAATTCATTTTAATAAATCTCTTCCTTAGTAAATAACAAAAAGAGATCTTAGGAGATCAAATAGTAAAAGATCTTAATTAATACAAAAAAAATCTCAAATCATGAATACCGAGAAATCAAAAGAAAAATCATGATTCATTTGGATAAATCTCCTCTTTAGTAAAAATAAAGAATCATACGATAATAAATAGTAAAAATTCTCAATTTATGTATTTGAATAAATATTTTTCAATAAAGAGCGAGTTTGAACACCTTTTGATGTATCTCTAATGATTAGCTCCTTAAAATATGTAACTACATGTTTTCATTTCTTAGGTGAGGATTCTTTGAAAGTAGATGTATCCAAGAGAGGAATTCAAATTATAAAATTCAAAATCATCATCAAAATCATTTTTTCAGTTCAAGAGATTTATAAAAAAACATAAATAGATTCATCAATGACTAAGAATCTTTTATTGAATACTCGATAAGCTTTAGAGAAATTAAAAAAAAAATACATTCCTCTTATAAGTTCTTTAGTTTCAATTTGTGCAATTGATTTCATACTAGCATGCCCTAGTCTTCTATGCCAAAGCCATATATCATTGTTTAAAATCAAAAAATAAATTTTAAAATAAAAATCATCAAGACCAATAGTATAACCATTATCACTCCTTAAAGCGATCATAGATTTTATGTGGTATCTCTATGATGTAAGCATTAGACTCAAATTTAATTTTATATCACCTATCATACAATTGACTAATGCTTAGTAAGTAATGCTTTAAACCATCTACTATCTTCAATCAAAGATTTGATTTATTACCAATAATTTTAATTCCAATGATCTTTCCTTTATTATTGTTATTTTGGCTAGTGAGCTTTAAGAAGTGTGTTGGATATCCAATCATATGCCTTGAGCATCCACTATTAACATATCATTTTATGCTCCTAGCTTTCAATTGTAAACATATCCACAATTAATTTTGGGTCCCTCGTAGTTAGATCTACCTATCTTGACTTTTGGCATTAAGTCATTTACGATTTCTTTACGAACCCAAACTAATTTATAAGAGCTATATTTTTTAAATAAATATTTATAAGCATAATGACCATATTTATCACAAAAATTATACTTAACTTTAGAGGGAACATACAATATGGGTCCTTTAACAAATATAGTTGGCTTTTGTTGAGTGTTACTACTCATAAAATCGATTCCTTCCTTTCTATGTACATGACTTTTGTTTACGAGAATCATACTTAATGATTTGTTACCAATTTTAAATTTTTTTAATATTTATTGTAATAACATATTTTCCTTTTTGAATGAGTTTAACTCTTCATATTTAATGCAAGATGTTAATATGTAATTGTTATACTCATTTTTCAATTTATCAAATTCACTAGAGAGAGAAATATAATACTTTGTTAGCAATTTATATTTCTTATCAACTATTTTAAGTTCATCATACAAATCATGAAATGCATCAAATAATTCATTATAAGGTAAAAATATTTCAATTGAGTTACATACCTCATTACTGAATGTCATCAATGCATAGTTTGTCACTTCGTTTTCATTGGTGTGTTTTTTGTCTTCTGATACACTTGATTCATCCCAAGTTATCTTGAATACTTTCTTCTTCTTTAGTAGCTTCTTTTTAGTTATGAATACTCATTTTTGAAGTGCCCTAGTTTTTTTCATACATAGCAAACTATTATATCCTTTTTAAGTTTATTTTAAGCTTCTCGTTTTGTAGAATTAGTCTTATTCTCTTTCATGAACTTTTTAAATTTTCTTATAAAGAGTTTCAAGTCACCATCATCATTTGAGCTTTTGCTTGAACGGGCTTCTTTAGTTCTAAGTGCAATGTCATACATGTTCTTTTGAATATTTTTTTTATGTTCGTCATGTGCCTTGTAAGTCATTTCATAGGTTATTAATGATCCTAAAAGATTAATCTTAGATTCTTTTACTCTATTTGTGCCTTCATGAGTAACTTTAAGTGTGTGTCAAATATCATGTGTAGTTTCACATATAGAAATACGATTAAACTCATTTTTGTCTAAAGCACAAAATAAAGCGTTGATAGCTTTAGCATTTAAAGAAAATATTTTCTTCTCAAAATCATTTCATTCATTTATTAGTTTAGAGGGTTTTTGAAAACCAAACTCAATAACATTCCATATATCAAAATCCATGGAAAGCAAAAAAAATATGTAATCATGTTTTCTAATATGTGTAGTTTGTCCCATTAAACATAAAAGGATGAGTAATAGAGTGACCTCTTGATTGCTAGAAAAACTCATTTAATCTCTCTTTGGTGTTAAACCAAATGAGAGAACTAGGCTTTGATACTAATTGTTAGGATCGTAAAGGCACTAAGAAGGGGGTGGGTGAATTAGTGCTTTCAAAAAATTTTAATTTAAAAGTTTCGATCGATGAAACCCGTATTAGAAATATATTTAACTTAGAATATGAGTAAAGGTAGTGAGCAACTAAATTAGTTAGTAATAGGAATAAAAAACATAAATAAAAATATAAACCAGATTTATAGTTGTTCGGTCATCCCAACCTACGTCCACTCTCAATTCCTCTTCCCTCGAGGCCATTGGCTTTCACTACTGATTTTCTTTTCAATGGACGAAGATCAACTACCCTTATTATAATAATTTCTCCTTTTCACAAGCTGAAGAGAGAACCTTTACACCCCTCTTTTACAAAAGATCTTACACCTCCTATAGAAAGACATATAAACTCAAGGAGGAATAGACTCAACAATTTTCAAGAGTTTATAATACTTTTATTCTCAAGAATTCTTACCCATTTTTTTACTACATCAAGCAAGTATGAGTGGGGTATTTATAGGCCCCAAATGGCTTTAGAAATAGAGCCAAAAATTTAAATCCCTGAGTTTTTGGGGTACTAGTGGTACCACCACCTACACTGGGCAGTACCACCGCCTACCACTTTGAGACTGGTAGTACCACTGCTTGCCTAAGTGGTACCACCGCTTAACATAGCCTGGGAGACTATGTTTTGATGGTACCACCACTAGTCTGAGTGGTACCACCGCTTGACATTGAGCGGTATCATCGTTGAACCTAGCAGTACCACCATTGGTTTTTTTGGAAAAATACATTTTGTACTTTCTAGCTCACAAGTGGTACCACTGCCTGGCGGTGCCACCACCTAGCCCAACCTCAAGTCATTAAATTGGCCTTCTAATAGGCCCAATTCAACCCTGATTCAAGCTCAATGAGCTCCTAATTAAGTTGGCATAGTTACACTCAAAACTAACTCAATTAAACACTTGAACTACTTTAATCAAGACACACCAATTATAATCATAAAGCCTACATTGTTCGACATGTCATCTTGTTTGTCTGACACTTCGTCCAAATCTTCGATGTATCGTCCTTTCTTTCGACGTATTGCTTAATCCATCAGCATGTTGACCTCCTGTAGTATCCGATGTTCTTAGCACAATACCCGATCCTTCCAACCTAATGCTCGATCTCTTGGCATGAAGTCCATCCTCCGGCACATCGACTAATCCTCTGGCCCGATGTCCAATCTCTGACATAATGCTCTTCAACCCAATGTCTGGTTCTACTTCAATGATTCAAGTCCATGATCAAAGTTTCTCCTACATCACTCATCTTAAATGCTCATTAGTTTATAACTTTATCAATTGATTTTATCATCAAAATCTGGGATTCAACAACTTATAGGTTCAGAAGTTTTAAATCTAGCACAATCGGTCATCAAGAGTGGTAGCCAACCTTACGAGGGCAATTAAGTGTCAATAGAGGATCATCCACTCTTAGTATCATGAGAGGAATATCCTTTGTGATCTCACTCAAGCAAATCCCTAGCCATAGTCGATCGGATCGTGATGGATCTGATAAACATAAGATTCCAACTAAGTGAGAAATAGTTTTCTAGAAGAATCCAACTAGAGTGAGACTCTGATAGATTTTATATGGGCTTGACAGCGCCATACCCTGTATACGATCTTTGAGATATTAGATAAATGAGGGACTATAGATATATAATAACTGAGGGTAGATAGGTCAAATGGATTAGATCCTCCTATACTGTTTGAGGACTATAGCGTAGTAGCCTAATACATCCGTGGTTGATGAGTTGAGTGAATTATTATGAAGATAATAATTCACCGAGTCAGAAGGAGTTCTAGTAGTGCAACTCACGACCAGCTAAATATTTGGGCCTAGAGGATCACACACATATGGTGGACAAACACGATGAATAAAAGATTGGATATGGGATATCCGATAAGCCCCTATTTTAATGGATTCTTGGGTGAGACCTAAATAGGGCTTAGAGTAGTTATTGGATAGGGATCCAATATCCATTAAGCCAGGGCTTATTAGATGGAGATCCAATATCCAAAAAGAAGGATCCATTAGGGTAAGTTAAGAGGGCTCTCTATATATATGAGTTGGGGCTTAAAGAGTTATAAGCTAGACCCTTGCTGTCACCACCTCCTTCATCTCCTCTCTACCCCTTCCTCCAGCCAACTGCCCTCACTTTAGTGTGAGAGGATAGCAAGAGGGACTGATCTCTTTTTTGTTGCTATGGTGTGGTGGTGCACGAATTCGATGACATAACGTGCTACGCGAGGAGGTGCGTTGTCACTACATCTACTATGTGGTTCACCGTTAGAGAGGAGTTTGCGAGAGCTCCTTCATCCACATAATAGGATCTGTAGTTTTTGGGATATACGATCTCCTCTATATGAGAACATCTCAACCACTTCATGTGGTTACACAATTTTGTCACTCTCGAGTTTTACGCTCCCGATCTTCGAATGACGATCCGATAAATCTATTTTTGGGAAACCTGTTTTTGTTTTTTATTTTTCGCTATGCATGTGATGCTATCTGTGGTTTCCCAACACATATGTATATGATGTATCTCAAATTCATAATAAACTAGTTATGACAATTCTTAACAAGTCTACTAGATAAATCAACGAAAATATATCGGTTAATGCTTTCTTTATGGGTATGACATTTTATTGTAAGTTTAATTTTATATCATTTGAGGAATAATTTTTTAAAGATAAAATAATAAAGAAGTATCAACTTATATCCCCTCACTATTAAAATTAAATTTTAAGATTTTTACTCATTGATTCATCATTTTCTAATAATAGCTCATTTAAATTTTACTTATCCTTTATTCCTATTGTATCGAATTTTAAATAAGCCAAATTAAGAACGAAGACAAGTAATAATAAATTATACATGATTGACTCATTTATATCCATACCCAATATCTTTAAGTTTTACAACTTTATAAGTCATAATGATGATATATTATAATTTTTTTTTAATATTATAATACTGAGTTATAATCAGTTATTTCATTGAGGTGTGTGCTAATGATTTATCAATAATTTTTAAATCAATCCTTTAACATTTCATTGCACTAGTTATATTTTGTAATGAAATCTAAATATTATTAGTAATTATTGAAATCGAACCCTTTAGATCTTTTTGAATCATTTATTTTAATTATTTGTCATACAAAACTTTTAGTAGTTAAATGTATAATCCTTTCAACAAATAAGGTTAATTTCTAACTCAGTGTAAAATTCACATGCTTAAGTCATTCATAATAATTTAATCCAAAAAATATAGAGACATTTATAAGAATATAATGAATGAATTATTATTATAATAAAATAATATAATATTAATACTTTGAGTGTTTAAGTAAATGTTAAACTATTGATATCATCAATATTTAATCTTTGAGTAAAATATTAATATATCTAATGTTCACAGAAAATTTTATCATTTTGGAGAACTAATATAAGGATATCAAAAATATCAATATCTAATGTTCGCATAACATATTAATATCATTTTACTAAGTTTGGGTATACAATCCAAAACTATAAAGATATTTAAAATAATATTATTCTACCCATCATATAATTATTTAAAGTAGAATCTCTTTTGGGATTATCTAAATCTCTTGATTATGTGTGTCATTATGAATATTATTATCTTTAAGATTAATTTATTTATTAGTCTAAACATTTTGACGACTACAAGATCAATATAATAATATAAAATATAATTTAAAATATTTATTATAATTAATATCTCATAAGTCTACCATCTTAAGTCATTTAGACAACTACTAGTTAAATAAAACTTAGTGATATAAGTTACAAATAATATTCATAAATTTTTTTAATTTAATTTATATAAAAATAATTTAATAATAATAAAATAATAATTATAATAATTATTAAATATTAATCAGCATAAAAGAAAACTCATGATGATGACTGTAATCATAATAAACATAAATCTTGTCTTTATATAAAAAATATATTATTACATAATTTTAAGCATATGCATGTGAATAACTACACAAATGTCTGAAAATAATAATTAAAATTTAAGAATCATAGGTAATAAAATTTTATCAATATATCATATGAGAAAATTATAATAGAAATTTATAATATATATATATTTTTTAATTCTATTAGAAATCTTAAATTAGACCAATCAACCCTATTTAAATTAACAGGAATTGGGCTAAATATAAATCTAATTAGATAAATCAAAATTAAAATTGACTACAGTAAAAAATTAATCAAAATTTATTTATTTTTTTAAATTTGATCAAAATGAGATTGATTGAATCTAAATCTAATAAAGAAAATTTGAGAATCATCCAAAATTGGGGCTCGATCAAAATTAAAGTTTGATCAAATCAAGATAGTCAATACTTTAATTGAGTCAATAACCAGGTGTAATAGGTTAAAACTAGGCATTGACTAAAGTCAAATTTGATTAAAATTAAACTATTTAAAATTTAGTCAAAATAAAGAATTGATGAAGTCAAAAATTTGATCAAAATTAAATTAGTCAGAATTCCATCAAAATAAAGATATTGTCCAAAGTTAAAATTAAACAATTGTCACAAATTCAGAATTGAAAGAATAAATTAAAAGAACAGCCCCAATACAGTGTCAAAATTAGGGATTTTGATCAAAATTAAGGTTTTAATGTTTTGTGTCAAAATTGATTTTGACCAAATTTGGTCAAAATCAAACAGTGCCCAAATCACACAGCCCAATCGCTGCAGGATCGTGGCTTCTCCGTCGTGTATGGTCGACGGATGACCTCTATGGCTATGCTCTCACCGACGAGCAGCATCATCGCTCATACCGCCCCTAACACTACACATCGTCGCTCCTCACCGGCGGCCTCATCACAGCCGACCAGCCGCTGTTGCCGCACGACCTTCATATCGTGGCGTCCTCTCAACGCGACCAGCGACTGCCCGGCATCCCCTCTGCCTGCCTTACCGACATTGATTTGCACGGCTGCCGACGCTACGCGGTGCAACCTAGCGAGCCCCCTTTTCAGCTCCAACATGGCAGCTTCTCCTTCGTGAGGGTCGTCATCCACCACCATGCGAAGCGATCTGCGGCGACTTCCTCCGCTGCGCAGTCTATGCCTGCGTCGTCGCTCGCCGCTCAACTACGGACGATTGTGCACTGTGACAGCGGAGTGGCTGCCACCGTGCACAATCGTCCGTCGCTGCACTGCGAAGCAGCAAACAACCCTACTGTGCGTCGCCGACCACTGCCGCATAGCCGAGTGACCGCTGCCCCTTGCTGTGCCAATCACTTTCACCGTTCATGATGTCCAGACGAGAGCAACCGTGTTATGAAATGTAATTTATCTAATCAAATTTATAATATATTTTATTTAATTAAATAAAATCATATAATCTAATATATTCTTATTTTGTCAAGTCGATCTATATATCAAATACATAACCAAAATTGCTTCAACTATTACAAAAAGCAAAAGTGAGGTAAACATAAACTCGGTGACGCTTTTTGAAAGCGTCGGACGCATAGGATCTACGAGCAATCCGATTCTCCCACCCTGGCGGTTTAACCTAACACTCGACGCTCCAGTATGGTCTATAAATCTGTGCATTTGTTATCTTGAATTTAAACTTAAGTATTTTATGTAAGTGATTTATATTCAACGAAATTGTATATCAAATCATCATAAAATTCTATCAAATATTACGTAAAAGACATTTAAATCCAAAAATAGGGCTAGAGGCTTAGAGACATATCATCACGTGAACTTATCACTTGAATGAGTCTTAAAATTATCAGGTGAAAGAGATTATAATTACTTCTAGATCGAGAGTGTATAAAAACTTGAATTAACTTACAAGAACAGGACATTTTAAGTTTGTACCTCAAATTCAATAAATTACTGATCAATTATCCTATTGAGCCTAATTGTGATAAATACTAATAATAATAATAATATACTTAGTATTAGCCAAGACACGTAAATAGTAACAAATAACGCATCACACCATAAAATCACTTTTAGGTTGGTCTCACATGTATAATACTAAAATTTGATTGTGGATTACATTGTGTCGATATCAAATTCTTAAGTGAAGAAAATTAAAAATCTTTATATTTCATTCCACATTAGAAATGGGTGAAAACTAGCTTATAAGGACTTAATATTTTTGGTTAATGATTCAGAATAAAAAATAATAATAGACCAAGTATCCTATCAAATCATGTTATAATAAATAATATGAGAACTAACACAATATCAAATATGAAGAGCAATCCAAGTAGAAAAGGTTTCCTTGTGGATCGATTAGAGACACATTATGGTATAGGACTATCATTAAACTGGGTTTAAAGTGTACTGATTTGATTCTAAGCTATATTTAATTCTTAATGAAAACATAAAATCTTTTACTGGGGAAATAATATTCTCAAACTTAATCCTATATTCGAAGTAGATAAAGGCTTAAATTTGATGATAAGAGTCTATGGATGCAATGTTATTAAGTTGATGAGTTAATTATTGTATTCATACGATAGTTACACGGTTTTGTTGGCAAATCCTTTGATTTCCATATCTTGTGTATATTCTTTTCTTCAAATAAGAACAGAAGACTCATTGTCACTGATTGCTTCCCCTTTTTTTTCCCGAGTCACGTAATAAGCTTCTTCCCTCGAGCATATGATTAAAAGAAAACTATATATATATATATATATATATATATAAGCTAGTGGAAAGATCAAGAAGGCCTGACGATTTAAAAGAATGGCTTCTACAAGATCGAGCATTAACATTAGTGCTCGGGATGTCATGCTTGAAAGTTAGGGGCAAGGAATTATATGCCTTGACCTTTAGCAGTTGAAGAGAAAGGACTTTTATGTGACTAAGAATACAAAATAAACATATCATCTTGATGACTATTATTTTAACTAAACATTTTATGCATGTTAATTCCTTGGGTGATTAACATGTTTGTAGGTACCCATCGTGCCAACCTCTGTTTATTATCTCATTATTTTATGTTTCGGCCTTCAAGCATTAGGAATACAACCAAGTTCAGAAACAAAGGAACAAATAAGAAATTTCTTTGACTTTATTTTTGTCTTTTTTATTGGTTTAAGAATCAGAAGGTATATTAAATTATTTTTAAACATTGGGAAGGGATTATCATTGCTATACAATAATCTGGAGAGATCTTTTTTCATTTTTTTTTGTAAAACTAGGAGCTGTTTTCATTTCCCTCGATTTTTATTTTTCAACCTGAAGGCTAAAGTGGTATCATTTCAAGGGAAAAAAAAAAAGGGAACTTATAAGAAGTTCCTCTGACTTTATTTTTTTTCTCGTTGTTTTCTTTATAAAAGTCAGAAGGTCTATTAAATTCATTTCAAACTTAAGAAGTGATGACATTTTAGGGAGATAATTATTTCTTATAAACCTTTGACCTTCCATTTGTCAAAGCATAATTGGTATTTTTTTAGCTAGAATACTTTAAATAAGAAAAAAGAAGTCACACATAAGAAATTCCTCTACTTCATTATCTTTTCTTTCTTTTATTTTTTTTATCAAATTCAGAAGATCAATTAAATTCACCTCCAATTTAAGAAGGGATGTGATCTTTTATCCATTTTATTTATATATTTAAAAATTCATCTGCCAGTTTCTTTCCTTAAATTTCTCCAATTCTATACTCTTAAGTGATAATTTCTAGCCACAAATTATTCATTTCAAATGTTACCTATAAAGGTTGGAAAAAAACAAAAGAAGAGAGAATCAAACTCATGGCTGGTCCAATTTAAATATTTGATCAGAGAGTTGGATCTCCTGATTTCTGCAAACCTAAAGAAATAGCTCATGCAACAAGATTGAATGGGATTTAAAATGCTTAGAAAATTACAATAATTTCCTCTCTGCCGTATTTGTAATAGTTACTAACCTAATAAAGATTTGTCTTTTAGACACTGGAAAATATCTCAAAGGATGTCAAGATCCTATCATTGTTATCATACATATTTTCATTACAAAACATTGTCAAATTAATCGAGGTTTGAGTGGGTGCACATTAGGCTACATTGTAATGTTGGAAAGTCTTCTAAGTTTAGTGTTTATTGTTATTGTATAACAATAATCTCTCTCTCTCTCTCTCTCTCTCTCTCTCTCTCTCTCTCTCTCTCTCTCTCTCTCTCTCTCTCTCTCTCTCTGTGCATGCTTGGTAGGCTTGGACCCCATCAACATAAAACCTTGTTCGGTGAACTTGAATGGGTCATCTCCGTAATGATCAAAATGCCATATGATATGCACCACTACTTTGCATGACTCATTTCTCCAATACCAATCTAAGGCTCGTTTCTTGGGGAAGAATAATAAATTCACTTGCACACGGAAAAGAAAGAAACATAACCATGCAACTCAAATGAGTTGTGATCAGCCAAGAGTTATGCGGCTCCTCTTGGCTGCGACCATCTCATCACAAAGAATATTAAAACAGGACCGAATATAGCCAAAGTCAAAGTCAAAGTCAACCACACTCTTCTCTTTTTTTTTACGTTTTTCATTTATATTTTCATATTGGATGTAGCATATATATATATATATATATATATATATATATATATGAGAAACTTTGCAATTATTCTGTGACAAATGCTTAGAAAAATGTCATGTGAGCACTGCTCTTCTAGACGATTTTTCTTCATCGTGGGTTAGTGCTTGGCTTGTCTACCCACCAAATACAGAGAATATCGAAGGAGAAGAGATCGTGGGAAGCCACAAATTGATCACTACTCCAAGATTCATATATTTTATTCCTCTGAGAGTTCATCCTTTGACTGATGGAATTGTTTATCCAAAGTATGATTGAATCCACTCAATCTGAGGTGTGACATGCTAAATAAATATGTGAACACAACGCTGCAGGAATGTTTCCCCAGGAAAAGAAAATAATTTTGTAACCAACATTCCAAGTCTTCTGTGGATGAACCAACACAAGATTCAAGAAAGCTGTGGCCTGGCCTGGAAAAAGCATTTTGAGACTTTTCGTCACTTCTTATCATGACCATAGATGGGAGGGGGGGACCCAGTAAAATGGTAACAGAGAAGCAGCAGACCACCAAATCAAACACTCGTACACATGTTCTTACTGATGATGATAAATCTCTTGGAGAGTGTTATAGTAATGGTGATCATAAGCCTAGTTCGTGATCTTTTTGAAGATTCACCAAAAGTGATGGTCTACTACTGACTTAGAAGACCTCTAGAGGCATATTAAGTACAGGGTTCTTCTTACAAATCATCTTCTTGTTTTCTCCATTCTGGGCAATTAACTTTGGTGGTACAGAAGCCATTAATCAACTGATTTGTCAATATAAAACCATGTAATTTCCAGAATATTAAGTCCTTCCAGCCTCATTCTTCCATCAAGATAACAGTCGGTCCTCCTCTAGCTCTTATATCATGACACCACCCTGTGAAAACACATCCCTTGACTAAGTGCCATTCTGAAGGATTTGCCAACAGGCTATCACCTCCTGTCATCCACTTTCTGTCATTTGAATCCAAGATTTCCATAGAATCTTAGCAATCGATCTCCTCTGTAAAGCAAAAGAGCAACATATTGTGGAGAAGAGCTTGCAAGCACCAAAAGTTTATGCGAGGGAAAGGCTTCAAACTGATTGCAAAGCACAGAGTTCTGGATTTCAAATAACGAAAGAAAGGTAAGTAATAATTCCTTTTCCCCAACGGCATGTTTTTTTCGATTGTCATGCCTGTTACTTTTTGTGTCCTGAAAAGAAGCAGCAGAAGCATCATGTTAGCCTTTGCCTTCGAAATTAGCAAACTGAGTTCTATGAATCTGCTCTAACATATAGAAAACAAAAGCAAGCCACTTACCACAGCAGAAGCAGCAGTGCTGCTTCTCAACCTGCTGTGTTACCTAGCTTTTATGTAACTGGTTCCAATCAGTGTGATGGATTCCTGGTTCTCATGAGCAAAGCCTTGCAAGAATAGCTTGGTGAGTTCTATCTGTTTCTTCTAGGATTTGTCAGTCTGCACAACACTGCATAGATCATTTTCATCTAAACTCCCTATAAATGAGTTTGTTCTTTTCTTTGTTGATTACAAGAGAACAGTTTTCCAAGATCTTTAGCATTACCTGTTGTGTCACATACGGACCATCATCAACAACCAAACACTAAATACCGAGAGCTATATTCCTTTTATTACCACCATATCTTGTACTTTGATTGCAGGTTTGGCGAATTGGAGTCACTGGAATTCTCTCCATGGATAGTTCCTCAGTGTCTGATGATAACTCAGAGCTGGATTTCCATCCCTCCTCAGATCGGTTGACAAGATCAAACACAGATATGGGATGCTCCACCCCTGGATGCAATTCGATCGACTACAGCCGCACAATCTCCACAGTCTCAACCTACTCTGAGGTCAACGATGAGAACAGCAGCCCATATGATCCCCCTCCGGTTGGATGGCCAATCTCTAAGCTTGTCGGACAGGCATCACCTGCTTTAAGCAAACATGGAAGAAAGAAGACTGATGATATGCTCGACTGGAAACCAGGATCTCAAGATATATCACTTTCAGGTAAGTGTACCATATACCATGAATTAGAAGTAGCAACCGTTCCATGCCATACCTTGTTCTGATTTTTCTGTTACCACCAGAGCTTGAGATGATGAAGGAGAAGTTCTCAAAGCTGTTGTTGGGTGAAGACATGTCAGGAGGTGGCAAAGGAGTTTGTTCAGCTGTAGCACTTTCAAATGCCATTACCAACCTCTATGGTAATGATTTACTCACTGCAGTGTCAAACCTTCTTCTCTGTTGTCTCTGAGCCTTCAGATCAAGATCTTATCTGCAGCTTTCTAATTTAGCATTTCCTCATACCACAGCTACTGTATTTGGCCACTTCTATAAATTAGAGCCTGTGTCACCTGAAAAGAAGAACATGTGGAGGAGAGAGATGGATTGCCTTCTGTCCGTCTGTGATTACATAGTTGAATTTTTTCCTTCTTCTCAAACCTTGCCAGATGGGACTACTCTTGATGTGAGGATCATTTACCATAAGCAGATCAGTTATCAATTTTCACTGCTAATTTGGCTTTATTTCTGATATAATTTTCTTACCTTTCCAGATCATGGCAACAAGACCAAGATCAGATATCTACTTGAACCTCCCTGCACTTGAAAAGCTAGATGCCATGCTTCTTGTAAGTTTCTGCCACCAATTTTGGTTTTTGATATTTGTCAACAATGAATCAATTAACATGAGAAGCTTCAATCACTGAAAACAAAAACCTTAAAACATGGATAGAAATTCAGACAACATAAGACTAACAAGAGGAAGAATGCGAGAGATTAGCTTATTGAAAGCTGGTAAGATCATGCAGGACATACTGGACAGCTTTAAGAAAACAGAATTCTGGTATGTTGAAGAAGGCAAACAATCACCAAGTGCCTCCTCAAGGTCCTTCCGTCGGCTAGTTCAAAGAAAAGATGAAAAATGGTGGCTGCCTGTCCCATGTGTTCCTGACTCTGGCCTGTCCGAGGGAGCACAGAGGGCATTGCAGAAAAGGCGTGATTGTGCAAATCAAATCCACAAAGCAGCCATGGCCATCAACAATAGCATACTAGCTGAAATGGAAGTCCCAGAGTCATACATGGCATCCCTTCCAAAGGTAAGGTGATCCTTTCAAATTTGCAAATTCACATCTGCATCTAAGAAATACTAAGTGGATTCTATTGTGAGGATGTAGAGTCTCCAACACCTGCTAACCTTATTACCATTAAGTGCTGGAAGAAAGATTCCCTCCCTGCACAAAAACAAAGATTCGAAGAAAGTCACAGAAACACATATTTCTTTCATATTTCCTTTCATATTTGCAAATTCACATCTGCATCTAAGAAATATTAAGTGGATTGTATTATGAAGATGTAGTCTTAACACCTGCTAACCTTGTTACCATTGAGTACTAGAAGAAAGATCCCCTCCCTGCACGTAAACAAAGATTAGAAGAAAGTCACAGAAACACATATTTCTTTCATGTTTCCTTTCAAATTTGCAAATTCACCTCTGCATCTAAGAGATATTAAGTAGATTTGTATCATGAAGATGTAGAGTCTCAACACCTGCTAAACTCATTACCATTATGTGCTGGAAGAAAGATCCCCTCCCTGCATGAAAACAAAGATTAAAAGAAAGTCACAGAAACATATATTTCTTTCATGTTTCCTTATTAAGATTCAAGAAAAATAGACCCACTTGACAGAACATGATGGAGATGAAACGTGCACCTGAATAGGCAGTAAGACCAAAGTTTGGTTCGTCGGTTAATGCTGATGGATATCTGGTTTTCATTCTTCAGAGTGGCAGATTAGGTGTAGGAGATTCAATTTACCGCTACATGTCAACAATAGAGCCCTTCTCTCCAGATCATCTTCTTGATGGCCTCAATATATCTTCAGAACATGATGCACTTGAGATAGCAGACCGTGTGGAGGCTTCAATGCATGTATGGCGGCGAAAGGCAAGCATGCATACTTCCAAGTCATCATGGGATATGGTCAAGGATCTGGTGGCTGATGAAAACAAAAATCAGATACTTGCATCTAAAGCAGAGACTCTCCTGCTATGTTTGAAACAAAGATACCCTGGCCTGTCACAGACAACTCTAGATACCAGCAAAATCCAGTACAATAAGGTAAGGACTTGAGGCTCATCAAATTTATTTCATCTAATAATGTTCACAGTTCTCATCAGTATCATAGCAGCTGTTGGTACAAAATGTGGCTAGCATCATCTTATATATAACTTAACTCATAATCATCAACCCAAACACATTGTGCACAATAAGCATTAAGATTACTATGTTTTGCTTTTCTTGCAGGATGTTGGACAAGCAATTCTTGAGAGTTACTCAAGGGTACTGGAAGGTTTAGCATTCAACATTGTTGCATGGATCGATGATGTTCTTTTTGTGGATGCATCTGTTAGAAAACGGTTAAGATCAACTCAACAATGAAGTCAAAAAGAGAGTCTTCTTTAATACTTCGGCTATTCATTGACTTCATAGATGTAGTACTGACCATAGAAGTAAAGGATTTCGTTGACCCTGAAACACCATAACTTGTAATGGTATAATCAATTGTTGTCTTGATCGACAACATTCAAAGAACTATTATTTGCTTTTTGAAGCTTTGTATCCTATGACTAAATTCAGTATCCAAGTAGGATTAAAATGTATGTCACTTTATGTGTCTTGTACAGCATGTCTCTGGTTGCAAACACAATGGAAGCACATGGAACTGGAGTATGAATTTTAGTTCCGGGAACTAAGGTTCAAAATTATAAAAATCATACTCCTGATTAATTTATGACTATTAAAGTTATCCATTTAAAGGAAAATAATCAAACATGAACCAAAAACCAAAAATAATCATAGCTATTCAGGGGACAATGTGACCTCTTTCATTAAATTGTATGTAAATTGCCTAAATTAACCACAGATCAAGATTCCATTTTAAAACTTGCTGAAAATGGATACTAATATGTTAGAAACTATCACACCACTATTACTAATAAGTTCCAATATAGACAGACAAAACATTTATCTTAATATAACTGCAGAAATGACCCTAGATATAAAATGTATTTGGACAGTTTCTACGTTCGGAAAAAGGCAACAAATTGAACTGCACAATGGCCTTAGATGTTCAATACAACAAACCTTGGATATCTTCAATCTCAAACATCCCTAGTAGGCTCTCAACTCTGAAGCTCATCTTCTTGCTAACCTGAGCATGACTCACTGTTTCTGCCATTTTTAAAGAGTTCAGTGATAATAGTCAAAGATCTCCAGCGATAACAACCTCAACAACAGCCAAGATCTCTCCAACTACATGATGAGATATCGTAAATCTGTTGAGGAAAATCCTCCTCTGTTGAGGAAAATTCTCCCTTCCAAACATGTATAAATATGGAGTATTGTGTATTGTTTCAATCAATGCAATCTTCTTCTTTCTATTTTATTTCTATCATGGTATCAGAGCTCTCACCATGAAGGCCACTTCTAAACATCTCGAAGTAGACCCATCTTCCTACCTCCATCGAATCTCGGCTCCTTCTCCTACTGCCTCGTGGACCGCGACTCCATCTCAGTCGCTCCCCCCTCCGTCGCTGCTCTCGCCGTGACCGCACCCGGCGTCGCCATCAGATGTGGCATTTTTCCTTGGTGAAAGGCGGCAGCAACAGTGACATCTTCCTCCATCGAGCTCTTATCATTGCAGCGTTTTCCACGAACATCCTCCAGGATCGTTGCATCGGCCTCCTTCGAAGCT
>LVTN01001334.1:24927-72347 GCA_001649415.1 Musa itinerans
ATCGACTTTCACTTTGTGCGAGAACAAGTTGTCAGACATCAACTACGTGTTTCTCACGTACATACGGCTGATCAATTAGCGGACTCTCTCACGAAGCCTCTCACCCGTAAATCACTTTCATCACATCGGTCCAAGATCGACGTCCTTGACAGAAGCACCGTCTTGCGGGGGCATGATAACAGTCATAGATTTCCCGCGATAACAACCTCAACAACAGCCAAGATCTCTCCAACTACATGATGAGATATTGTAAATCTGTTGAGGAAACTCTGTTGAGGAAAATTCTCCCTTCCAAACATATAAATATGAAGTATTGTGTATTATTTCAATCAATGCAATCTTCTTCTTTCTATTTTATTTCTATCACTGAGGACTCTAATCCTCTCTCTACTTCTGTTGTAATTTCTCTTTTTGATGGTTAATGATTAGTGCTCTTTCTTTTTCTAAAAAGAAAAAGAACATTAAGCATAATTTTAGTAACCAAAATTAGGAACAAAATCCTTTTTTTTTCAGAAAGAGAAAACTATATTAGCGTTTCAAAACTCTACAAAAGGACTTATTAAGGTCACTACCAAAAATGAATGTAAGATCCGAAGGAAACTGCTCCTTCCAAAACATGTCATTCTCCAGCGTGCATGACATAAGACCATAAGTGTGCCTTAAAGCAAAGAGCTTTTTGTCCAGTGTGCATGTCTGCAATATTTGCGGAGCAAATGAATGTGGCAGCCAGTGATGCAGCATAACTCTCTTCCACACAATGAACATGCTAATTTACGTTTGTTGAGGGCTGTTTTAGGTCAACATAAATCAGAGGGTGCTCCTATCAGAATGAGGGTCACAACCACATGCAGCGGTGACAATTTCAGAGACTGAATGAATCCCGGGACATTGAACGCATTTGCTGCTTAGTGTTTTCTTTTGACTCTTTTCTTGATTGATTACCAGCCCATGACGCATAAAAAAGGAAATTGGTGCCTATTCAGCTCAAGAAAACTAACAAAACAAGACAAACAACTCAAAATGCAGTCCAACTCAAGAAAGGAGGTCGCTTTGCTCCAGGAAAATCTCAGACTACAAACAAACCGATGGGAAACGAATTCCCAGAGAAAACAACAGCTAAACTCCACACTAAGCACATCAACCAGAAGGCCCAGAACACAAACCAGCTTAAAGAATCACTTCAATTAACCTCCAATTCCGGTGCATAAAACCCAGCCCAGCATCGAAAATATTCAATAACAGGAAAGCTAAGGACAACGACGAATAGAACGAGAGCCTCACCCGGTTTAGAACAAGAATCCCTTTTCCTATTCGCCATCGCGCGGGGGATAAACCCAAAGAACCAGAGCCAAAACTTCAGCATCTCAGAAAACCTAAACTCGACGGAAAACGAATTCAATATATCGACTTAAAAAGTTTTTTTATGTTTTCCGAAGAGACGCCATCCTTTTCGAGTGTAGTTTGGCATTGTTGTCAAATACAGAAACGAGGTGTTTTCAATTTCTGTTCATGGTCACCTAATAATTAAGAAACTTTAGAAATAAAAAATCGAAAAAGAAAATAATTAAAAACAATTGAGAGGATTATTCACATAAAACAAACAACATTTTTAGGGGTTGTGGGCTTGGCTGGGGAAATTTGCTGAAAGTGATTTGTTTCAATGATTAGCAAATAATGGAACTGGTTATATTGTACTTCTCATTTATAAGTTCTTTAAATTGATCTATATTTCCACTAATGATATTATTTTGAAGCTTGAGGAAGATTTCATGGTGGATGAACTTTCATGGAGTGGATGTTTGCCCTCTTTTCCAAGCCCCACGAGTTGCGTGGGATTTTATGGCAATGCAGAAAACATCACATTCCATAGCCGTGAATTGGATGTACCAAAACATCTGAATGCATCATACAGTGGTAAATTTACCTCTTACAATGTCCAACTTACATTAGCTGTTAAACCTTTCTACTGACTAGTGGCACTTGGAGGCCTTGTATCTTACTTTGTCTTTTAATTTCAGGCACTGAGACTTGGAATCCGGTAGTACCTGCGTCTCTTTGTAGGCAAGCAAGTGAAGGAGAAGATCTGAGCTTGTGGTTGCAGGAAGACATCTTGGTGAAGTGATATAATGTAAGGTGTTCTGTTCTAATGGCCCTAATATTAAGAGGCCCTAATACAGTTGGTTGTACAGGGGCAGCCCTATCAGGCAATGCCTTTTAGTGTTTGCACTTGGAGGTACAGTGGTGCCAAGAACATCTGCATGGAGGCAACCCATTCCAAACATCTGTGCCTGGAGGTGGAAGGATACAAGAATTCATCTGTCTCCGTAGGCAAGAATTATACTATCATTTGCATCTTAGCTAGCAATAATCTGGTGTTAATTGGGAGTAATTGTTCATTGATGCATTATCTGATGGTGGGTGATAAACGTGACTACAGAAAATATGATAACTTTGCAGCTACTTAGATGAAACAAAGAAAAAGAGATATAATTATGGTGAATGACTAATTCCCATAGTATAAAAACACAGGCTTTTAAAGGAGGTATAATTAGTCTGAAAGAAAGAATATTAAGAATGATGCAAGAGTTGTGAAGAAAGAATATAAAGAGAGCACATCTGATCCAGGCACAAATTTTACACCAGTGCTTTTCAAATTGATATCCTTTCCAAAACAAAAAAGCTCGTATCAACTCATAATTTGTGATAAATGTATGTTTCCAATATACAGCTGGCACTGGTGTTCTTGGAGGAAACCTTAGGTAGTAACTTCAACTCCAGGTATTTCCAGATTATTGCCAACAGTATTACTTACAAAAGTTATTACATACACTTCAACTCCTTTCAATCTTCACAACAATCTGCAATAAAAGAACCTAGAAGTACAAATAACTATGAGGTGGCTATGTGTGAACCTCTGACTGACATGGGTGGAAAACACCCCAATCTTTGCTAGAGATCCTAGAGGTCTTCCAACCAGATTCCAGTAACAACTTTAACTGCATACATTTGTGTGTACTATAAAAAGACGAAATGCCCAAAGAACCTGGAGTTCAAAACCACATGTCGTAAACAGTTTCTTCGGTTAGATCATCTAAGATGGAATCGCATATCTCACACGTCATGTTCTTGGTTTCAGATTGGAGGTTCATCCAACTTCTGTGCTCCAAATCTTTTTTTATTATTTGATCTAATGTGTTCAGGAACTGCAAATGAAGATGCCGCTCAACACCCTTATAAACTTCTTGAATTAAGCTTTCCCCTAGAGGAGCAGGCAAAAAATTTCGCTTGATAAAAGATAGCCCTGGGGTACAACTTGAAAACTTCTCTTGTATCTCGACAAGGACTTCATTGATGCAATCAAAGAGAAGCTTAGAATTGTCTTGCGGGAAGAAAGAAAAGATCTCCACTCCATCAAACAAAGATGGTTCGAGTAAATGGTCTGTTACATCCCATCTCTCTAAGAGTTCGTTCATCAGGCCTGAGGCTCCCAAGACAACTCTTGTATAATCATACATAGCTTGATTGACATGAAGACAATCTCTGTCCTTCACATCTGGCAAGGTTATAATTCTCAAATAATTGTCATTGTCTTCATGACTAACTTGTCGATTTTGCTTTTGCATGGCATCTGCAGATGGGCAAAAAATTCAAGTTAATCCAAAAGAATAAACCAAAGATGTGTGAACAAATATCTTAATGCTTCTCAATATCTGTCAAATCATACAGTGTTCTAGTTTAGAGGACTCGGGGCTGGTAATATCTTCCGACAAGAATGTTTCAAGAATGGATACTGAATTTGGTTGATCTGGCTTTTCGGTGGTGCTTTCAGAATCTGATGAATTTTCTCCAACAAAGGAACTTGGCAGGGTTAGTGACCTCTCTTCAGATGAACCCTAGTAAAAGGATGGTATAATTTTAAAGAATCAACATTTTTAATTGAAGGTGGTGTTATAATGTATTTTATTAAACTCCTGCTTACCATTTCTTGTAATGTATAAGACTCTTCTTCTTCTTCACATATTTTACTTACAACAATTGGCTCATTTGTCTCCAATGGTACATCCAACTGCTTAATGTTCGCGATGCTCTCGGTAGCAGCTGCTCCCAGGATCTCTCTGCTTCCTGTAAAGCGATTTGATAAACAATAAATTTCATATTATAAAATTGCACAAAACCTATCCTCAGTGGATCTCATTTAAATATATGGAAAAGCTTTCCAGGAAAACTACCTTTGTTGTTCAAGTCTTCTCCAATGTATGATATGTCCTGCATATTGGTATCAATGAGATCTGTATTTAAGACAATGAACTGTAAAACATCACTTGGTATGCTCAGAGAGCAAGATGAAAAATCCAACTTTGCTCTTGACTGGCCTAAAGTATTGGCAGCACCTTCTTGCTTTAAGTGTTGTAAGGAGGAATCTCCTGTCTCCTCAGGTGGCATAGCGAGCTCATTGTCTCTTTGAGGATTGGATATAGGACATAATTCATCGTATCTTGAGACAGAAAGTACTCTCTCCAAAGATTCTAAAACTTGGACCTTAGGCAAACTGTCTACTTTGGTGTCTAGCATCTCAGCAAGATGCTTCTTGGCTTCTTCATATATCAAAGACTCTGATCTTGAGGAAGAAACACAACTGTTGATTTTAACTTTACATTGTTCTGCATTGTTTTTCTCATCTTTTCTCTTGTCAATGGAATAACATCCAGATAGCTTTGTAATATCAAAAGAAGAACTGCTTGCTGAGCCCGATATCATTGTTTCACTATTCATCATTTTACATGTAGCAACAGGAATTTTGTGAAGAATACCATCCATGGATATTATGTGTCGTGATTTTTTGCTCTCACCAATTATACGCCGGAGTCTTCTTTTGATTTCTTGAAGGGAAAAATGAAATCTGTCTTTATCATGCATTGGAACATCATGAGATTGAGTTGAAGTGCTTGTACTTATACCAGAACAATTTTGATTTCGTACTGCATATGGCTTCAGATCAACAATTCTGTTTAAACCATTGGAACTTGGACTTTCGTTGGATGTTCCCATTGACTTGACTTTCTTCCAGGAAAAACTGTATTTTTTCTGTTTGTGGAACAATTGATTACTGTTTGATTCTTCGCATTTCCCTCTACTATGATCCTGTTCCCCTGATGACTGAACATTCTCTAAACATTTATCTGATTCCAGTTTGGATACTTTCCCTACCTGAGTAATGTGAAGACATTGTATGTGTTTAAGCAAAAGTGATTCTGGATCTTCAAGAAGCTTCAGAAACAACTCCTTATCTGAATTCAAGGTGTATAATGCATTGATGAATTCTTTGGAATGGATAATGCATCGTCCATCAAGTTGGTTTTCAACCATTGACTTCTGACTTATAATGGCCTGCGCAACATCTGCTAGTGTCTTTTGAAAGAAAGAGATCTTTTGATCAAGATGATCATCAAGCTCATCAAGATGGCTATCAATCTTTTGACCAATGCTTCCTGAGGCAGGAAGAAAGTAAAACTTTTTTTTCGATTCTGCATGAATTTCTTGACATGTGTAACTGTATAACTCTATCAAAAATGAAGCAAGGTCAAAGTTGAGCGAAGATTTTTCAGTTAGATCCATACTATCAGACTGATGACCAACAAAGCCGGGAGAATCAGCCAGATTGTTCATCTGAGCATCTGAAATTACCTTCAATTTCTTGCTTCTCTTATAATTTTTCTCAGGATGGAACTCATTTTGCAATTTAGATGTTACTCTTTGTGCTTCTTCATTTGTAATATTCTTTTGGGGATGTTGAAACATCTCTTCCTCCATATGTACTTTCACACTCATTTTACCCAAATCAACCTGATCTTCTCTGATTTCATCAACAAGCTGAAAAATATTGGTTTCATGGATAATTGTCTTCAATCTTGGTTTCTCTAAAATTAACATTTGAAAACTTGAAAAAAATAATGTAGCATCCAGTACTCAAAAAATTCATTTCTCTAAGTTATTATCACAATTACTTGCAAAGATTCTTGGCAGTCAGTACTCAAAAGGTATGTTGTAGAAACTTAACGAGATTAATGTCTCATTTTCTGGAGAAGGTCTTATAGAAACAACACATTGAGCTTCATAAGAGATTCTTCATTTGCTTTCCAATGATTTCTAGTATATTTTTAAGTACAAAGGGAAATATTGTAAAGTTTTATAAACAATGAAGAATATTAAGCTCATTAGGTTGATTCAAATTGGTGAGATCAACATTATTTTTATGCTTCAAGGCTCAAGCAATTGCCAGCTCCTTTATGAACTGAAAGTACCTTCTCCGGAAATTTCCTAAATCTAGCTTTTCACCAAGTTTTTCCAAAATATGTCATTCAGATTCCATTTTTGGGGCTATTTAAATGATTTCTCCTTGTCATCATCTTTACGAGTATATACATACTTCATGAGATTATTAGTCTATTATTTTCCCAAAATTTTCCAGAATATGTCAACCAAAATGTATTTTGAGAATTTGACCACTAGATACGCTTTGCAGTTCCTATTAAAATGAAAAAGATAACTCGTTAGACATATTTATCAAGTTTTTATATATTCCTTATAGACAACCAGATTTAGTAAAACATCATTTATTTAATCGCTCATGGAGTATCTAATAGATGTCATAACTAATGAAAACTTTAATATATAATTAATTATTAACTTAAAAAGATATGAAAGGGAAGCTAAAAGGTTTTATGTTGCAAGGTTTGACGTTCCGAAGCATACCACTTAGTATGGGTAGTACATACCGGTCTGATAGAAGATTGATATGGGCGGTACATCGATACATCCCAATGTACCATATGTCAGTATGCTCGGTATAATTCGGTACGTACCATACCAACAGCTGGTCGGTACACCGGTACAGATTGGTAATGCGAACCATGATATGTGGTAGGAAAAACTAGACCTGATCAACTGCAGCATCTTGTATGATGTCAAATCAAAATAAACAAGTGAAAAATGATGGAAAAAAATGAAAAATAAGGATATTTAACATATCTTAGTAGTAATTGGCATGGAATGTTATATTTTCTGAAGAAAAAAAAAATCCTTAACGAGTTTCTTCATTGGAAGAGGAGAATCTTCTGCTGTGGGACAATTCCTTAAATATCATCTTTTTGTGAAACATGATGTAATCATAACTTGGATATTACAACACCAGAAAAAGTCACACCTATAAAATGATAAGAATCTCTTGGTTATGTGGTTCAAGAAAATGTCATATAAAGATATTAAAATGAAATTGATGGCTGAAGTAGGCAATTTCCTTCTTTTCATCAAGCTAAAAGACTGAAAACTTCTAATTGTATCTTGTCCCAACTTATTCGGTACTTGGTAAGTGACAGTCCCACATGGACCCTTTGGTAGCAGGCAGCTAAGAGCCTGATCCACCCACTCACCATATTGTATCAGAGAACATGGTTTGATTTGGCCAAGTTGTGGCGGAGTCCCATAATTAAGACAAATGATATAAAACTGGTTTTCTGACACAACGGCTGCTACCTTCTATCCCATATATTTAGAGCAAAAACCAATAAGAAAGTATGATAACTAACTTCCAAGTTTGCATAATAGAATTGATAGCATGTGCTATGTGGTTAATGAAAACTTCAAGGTGGTCTGAGCAATCACATGGAATGCTCACATAGGGAACCATGATCAAATTCCTGATGCACTGGTCACTATCTTTGGATGCATTTAAATGTTGTGATCAAGTTCTTACAATTGCACAAGGGAAGTTGCTAAATACCGATTTGTGAGTGAGTTGATGGTCCAACATGAAGAAGTTGGGGATGGTAAACAACTACTATATACATGAAGGACATGAAGATTTGATGGCTTAAGTTTGTGACAAATAATGTCCTTATGTGAGTGAGCCTTTGCTAGCAGGCTAACAAGAGATCAAACAAAAGCAAACAAACTGAACAGAATTAAAATGACAAATGAAGGGATCACCAATGCAATTAGGACAGACTGATTCTCGTTTGGTCAGCAAGCAGATCTAATATATAAATATGGGTAACAATGAAGTCATAGTCTCTTAAAATCCATCGGAGAGCATGCATTTAGTCTCCATTTGTAGTCATTTTCTGTTCCAAATATAGTTCTACAACTTCTTCCAACCCAATCCTTGATTTGGCTCAGTACAAATTGTGCTAGGTAAAGCATCAAAGTAAAACGATTGGAAGGTTCCCTCAATAAGAGAAAGGATAGAAGGTTGTAGCACAAACATTATTGCCCAATCTTATTAAAGTGAATTGTATCTAGCTGTACACTGAATTGAACACCTATGCCTGACTAAGTAATATTGCTTCAATTTTCATACCTTAATTATAGACAAAAATTACCCTACAGAATTTGTAACATCCCCTGGATTTTGCATGACAAAACAATAAATAAATTATAAATTGTCAGAAAAGTATCACGAAGTAAGCTTAGTTTAAAGATAAGTGCCGTCCACAATTTCTATAGAATGACAAATTTACTGAACTTACACTGCCTTTGTGTCTATTCTGGAAATTTCTAAGTGAATCAAGTTTGATTTTGGAATATCCACTGCCTGCATAAGATAAAATAACAGTTATAACTTCCTAAATTTTAATAATATAATAATGTCACCATTGAAAATCAAACAATTTTATCTGCATCTTGTACAAATAAATATATATGAGTGGAGACCTTAATTTTTATTATTGCTCAACAGTGTAGAATCGTGTAACAGTAACAGAGCCTGTGTCCCTGAGAACTTAAAATTTATCACATGGTGAGTCGAACCTTTTCTAGAGGCACAAAATAAAGCAATTATTTGTAAATACAAGCATTGTTGCACTACCAAAACAAGAAAAGAATTCAGATAAATTATTACAAGGCATTGACTAACTAATAAACAGTATATAATTCAAAGATTCTTGAGAGCTTAGAAAATAACATATTCTGTTAACAAAGCTGTCTTAAGAAGAAAATTATTACCAGCATTTCTGATGTTCCCATGTTTCTTATCTGAAAGGAACTTTTGAGTTATCAAACCCCACATACATCCAACATTGTCCTTTCGAGATTGTGATTGTCTTCTATAGGATGTTTTTGCCATAATTGAAGTCCTGATTTTGCTCAAAGAAGATGGCCCTCTAACATTGAGGAACTAAATGAATGAGTCTGAAAGAAATAAAAGAATGAGATTGAACAGATTTTGCAACAAAGAAATTAGTGAAATAAATGCAAACGAAGCAACCATTAGTTCGAAAAAAATATTGATGGACTCAAAGCTCATGTCCGGTCAAGAGTCAAAATATTATTGACTTTCAGAAATAACAAGGTGAACCTATATTTACTAACCTAATAACTGAAAATATTAGCAAGCGTTCTCCTAATATGAGAAAACCAAAGAATTTTCACATCTTTGTGAGTCAATACTGCTATCTTGAAGAAGTATTTGGAATGTTCATAGTGTTCTATTCAGTGAATACAAACCATGCATTCCTTTTGATAGTTAATGACAAAAGCTGGTTATACTACATAACCTTCATTCTGAGATGAGCTTCCAATCTTAGACTAGTGTTATAACTCATCAAAAAACACAAACTAACACAATTGCTATAATTAAAAGAAAAAGTACCTCAAATTAAGCACCAACTCCAAATTGGGCAGAACTATCAGGATGGCAAGTCTGAAAGGAGATGAAAGCTCACAATTTCCGGTTTCTAAATTTCACCCCTTCAGAACTTCCAGAGTTGTCGAATATGATCTGTTTTAGTTCTCCTGTTGAAGAAAGGAATAAGATCTTGCCCTACCGACGTGCCAAGCTCCACATGTCAGCCCTGTAAGCCAAATTCCTTTTATTCTGGAAAGGACCCGTGAGCCAAAACTTTGAAGTAAAGCAATTGAAACCTCAATCAGGTTATTTCCAGTTGAAACAAATTTCAGTTTGGAGCTTTTGCAGAAAAGAAAACTGCATATTGTACTAGAGATTCAATCTAACCCAAAGTGAAGCTCTACGTCAGAGAACGACACATGTAAATTGTTGGAACAAAGTTTCTTTTCTCCTCCAACTGGTCAAATTCAAGAAATATTTAACATGGGATAGGTTGAAAGCAGGCAAAGTTGCCATCTTTTCCCGGCTCAAAAAACCAAGTTAAAGAATACACGAACGAGGATCAAACTTCGCCTCTTTCCAGCTCTGTAGCTGATAAAAGCGTCATCCATGTGCTTCTTCCGCGATTCCTCTACAATCGAGATGCCGAGGAAAGTGTAAAGAACCTAAACAAGTGCTTCACGGCCAACACTTCATGGCGACCCGCGGCACGGCCATAAGAAGCGTGGGAGGAGGGGTGGCGGAGCGTTCTGGGAAGATACAAGGAAAGAAAAGCGGAAAGCGTCTCTCGTTGGAGGAATCGTCCGGGTCGTGGAAAAGGTGGCAAAGCATCCACCATCATTCCCGTTTCCGTTCCTTTTTAATGGGCTAATTAAATATTATTTTTAATTAGTTATTTTTAAAAATTATATTAGGAACGACATTGAGTACGTATGATTCTAAAATGTAACACATGAGATATTTGTTAAATAAAATTAAATATTTTACTTTCGTAAATATAAAGAGTCAATATAATTTTTAAAAATATAAAAATTGAGATATAAAAATATCTAATTATAAAAGATAATATATAATTAGTCTCACTCTGACTATATTTAGAGTTGGATTAGTATTATTATCATTTCCATTGGGTTAGACGTTTTCTTTTCCTCCACAAACTTGTTTACGATATTATTTTTTCATAAATTCTATTATTAATATTTAAATTATTTTGTTAATAGTCTAAATTTGTATATCACGCTACTTCTTTAAATAATTCTTCGGTGAGATTAAGAAGTACCAACTACTCTGCATTAGAATTTTTCTACCATCGAAACTTATGAAAATGAATCATTTGTTATATTGAATGAGGACGAAATGGATATCGAAGATTTTGTTGCTTTGGTCATTAATTTTTGGCAGTCTGTTCCTTCCATGATTATTTTTGTCATCTTTGTCTCTTTCTAAATATGTCTTTCAACGAGGCAAGATTATATTAAATCAGATAAATGATGGGTACAGGATTAAAAAGAAAATAGAAAGAAACAAATAAAGAAAGAAAGAAAGAAACGACTTGACTATTCTCACCACTCGTGCACAGAAACAGGCACATACAGATTTCTATCGATGGTCGCCATGTTATAGCCATTAAGATAATTTAATACAATGATGACAAACCAATAGTAGACCTGTTTTACTTTTTGGTAAGTAATGTTTATCACAATTGTGTAATATAAGCATAGCTTGTGCACATGACTCATTATAAGCGAGGGAATTTTGCATGTGAAGACATAGTAGAACAGGTAAAATGATCATTAGTCATGATTACATAGATGATAGTATAATTAGAAAAGGTAAGACAATTAGTATTAATAGTGCGAGCAGAAGTAGAGAGACATATAAAAAAACTGTAATAAAAATTTAATTTTTTTAATTTGTAGGTATCTGATTGATATAGCCAATCTTAAATAGTCGGGATAATGCCGACTTGAGAGGGTAAAAAAACATCTTTTTCAAAGTATACTGGATTTCTGAAAAGAACAAAATAGAGCTGCTGTCCGTGAAGAAACAAAGGTGTTGCAAACAGTTGGACCAACATGAACTGCTGACGCTGATTTGACCTAATCCATGGGCGTGCACCCTTAGAGGGTTGCAAAAGCCTACCCCAGCCTTGCAAGTGCAAGTCAGTCATGAATGGGAGATTTGGGAGGTTAGCATCTCACAGTGTTAAGAATCACTATCAATCAATCAGATGTTGCTACTTGTCTATAGGTAACGTTTCATCATCTTGTTTGTACATTGAGATACTGTGATGTAATGGCCGTAGAGATTATGACAATGGTTGAAGTTTGGAGGTTACCTACCATATTTGTAGCATTTGATTATATATCTGCGTTGGAATTATGTTTCAGATTAGGTTAACAGAAGTGTGTCTTCTTGCTTGCAGGCAATTTAAAATAAATCCAAAGATTGAAGCCATATCAAGTTTCATGATGTTCAAACACAGTAAAGATCGCTAGTCCTCATCATCTCTTTCGATTAGGCCTTCCCCACCATGAATATCAGCTTACAAGATCAACCAAGCAAATATGTCACATACCCCAGTCTTTTTTAGACAAAGTTAAGTGACTATCGATATTATTTGTCTCTGATAGGAGCACATATATGGATCAATAATCTAAACTTCTATAATTTTCTATATAATCTATCGTAGGAGTAAATCCGACTAATTAACCACTTGAAGCATTTATCAGATATAAATTTATAAGCATAAAAACTATAATTATATTATTATTATATAAAAAAATTAATATCAAAAACTAAAATCAAATAATTATAGATCAAGATGAGAATTATATACCTTTTAATATTATTCAGAAAACTTTTATCTGATCTACAAACACACCATCATTCGATTTAAAAATTACAGTGATATTAATCGACAAGAAGAACTAAACTTGTCTTTTTCTCTCTCCCTATCTCACAAGACTATTGTAAGCAATGAAATAAAAAAGAATAGATCTCACATTATGTGTTGTCTCTAAGAAGTCATATCTATTTATAGGTGAGAAGAAAGGGTTTAGGATAAAAAAGTATGGGAATTCCTCTCATTAATGTCATCTCTTAAGGGATCCTATCATAATCGGACTTCCTTTATATTAGTCGATAATCTTAATCAAAATCTAATTAAATTTATAATATATCTTACATAATTAAATAGCATCACATAATCTAATGTTCTCCCACTTGGTCATTAATTGGTAAGATATAAAATAATTTAAAATTAAAATAAATAAAATTTAATTTAATTTAAAAATAATTTTACCTAATTAGATTTTAAAATTTTTGAAAGTATTCTATATATTACATTTAATTTTAAAACAAGCTAATAAGTCCAATAAGTATAATAATACTACATTAAGTTTGTCTGCAATATGAGTCATAATGGTTGTATATCATCAATGTTATACTTATTTCTATGTACCATAATACCATTAATTTTTTTAATATAGTTTATAATGACTCCTATAACTTATTTTATCAAGATGATCCTATTATCACGTCAACTATAATATATATAAACATATATGTAAATAGGATAGTGAAAACAAAAAATATTAATTAAATAAATAAAAAAATATCAATAATAATATTACTTAAATATGCACCAACATATCTTTATGAGTTGCTTATAAACTTTATTCTAAGAATATATTCCTTAAACGCTTTATATTGCAAGGCTTTAGTAAATAGATCAAGAATCATCAAAGTGGTATTAAGGTTACACTTGTTATTTTTGGACTCTTTTTTTAACCATTAAGTATTTTATCTCATTATACTAAAAACCATTAGAGTCTTTATCATTCTTAGAGAAGAAAACTACTATGATATTATCACAAAATATCTTCAACGGATTAATAATTAAATCGATCACACTAAGTCTTTGTTAAGATCTTAATGGCAATAGGGAGGTGATGAATTAGTACTATAGTAAATTTTAATCGATTTTAAATCTTGATAATAAAATCTATATCAAAACATGATTAACCAAATATTGAGTGTGAATAAAGGTTGCGACTAAAGTGAATAATAAGTAATCATAAGCAAAAGTCATATACAAGATAAGGAATGCAAACTAATTTATAGTGGTTCAGTCTTGCCGACCTATATCTACTCTTGATTCCTCTTCTCTCTAGACCATTGATTTTCACTATTGATATTCTTTCCGATGGACAAAGATCAACTACCCTTATTAAAATATTTTTCTTTATTACAAGCTTAGGAAAAAACTTCCATTCTTACTCTTTTACAAGAGACTTCTCACCTCTTATAACTTGATCACACAACTAAATTCAATAGGGAGGAAGAGACTCAAATAATACTCAAGAGCTATAATACTTCATAAACTTCGAAATAGATGCCCTATCAACTAAACTTAAGTGGGATATTTATAGGCATAAAAAAGCATCTTGAATAGAGCAAAAAATTCAAATCCATAAAAATTTTGGGATATTGGCAATATTACTGCTAACATTGGGTGGTACTATGATAGTAACTTTTGACATCATAATTATGGACTCTAGCAATACTACTATTATAAAATTTGAATTCTGGATGGTACAACTATCTTCCTAGGTGGTACTACCACTACTATAAATGATAGTACCACTAGAAAGGTTAACAAAGCACAAGTAGTACTTATCGATTGACTTAGATAGTATTACCGCCTAGGCTTGACGGTTCCACCATATAGGCTAATTTAGGCCACCTATTTGACCTTCTAATAAGCACAATTCGACCTCACTTCAAGTCTAATAGTTTTCATGACAAGTGAGCATTGTTTTGACTTAATATCAACTTAAATTGACCCAAAATAACCTTGATTAAGATCTCAATAATTCAACCACACCTCTATCACCTTTATGAAGCTTTTGGCACATTATACACTATTATAGCATATTGTTTGATTTTCTAATGTTCTGTCCAAACCTTCAGCATATCACCCTTTCCTTCGACATATCGCTTATTTCATTGGCATGTCAACTTTCCCACGACATTCGATCTTTTAGTGCAATATTCAATTATTCCGAATACGATATCTGAACCTTTAGCACGAAGTCTAATCTCCAACAAGTTGACCAATCCTCCAACTCGACATCTAATTTTCGATGTGATAATTTTTGTAGCACAACGTCTGACTTTTCTACTTCAAAAGTTGGCCCTTCAATGGTTTGAGTTTATGATCAAAGTATTTTCTATATCACTTATCTCAAAATTATATCAGTCCAATAAACTCATCAATTTATTTCATCATCAAAATATGAAATTCAATAGTCTTGAGATAAAATTTTACAACTATAAAGTTTGATTTATAACCTCAAAGTATACCGCGAATTCAACTTCCATTGTTGATTATATAATAAATGATTGATTTGCACTTTTTCAAGAAATTGCTCCTCTAGTTGACATAAATATGAATCCTTAAGTAGATTTCCTATTATTAAGACAATATACAAAATCAACATCTAAATATCTCATTACTTCAAGCTAATATGATCTCCTTTATAAACATATAGTCTTTCATTTCTTCAGATATCTCATCACTTTCTTTGTAGCTTTCCAATGTTTCATTCTTGGGTTAATTTGTATCTAACCAATATTCCAACTACAAAACTGATATATGATCTTGCATAAGTTTAAGCATATAATATATTTTCAACCATGTATGCATAAGAAATATTTTTCATTTGATTCATTTCTAAGTCATTTTTAAGATACTGGTTTTGATTGAATCTTTCACCTCCGGTAATATATGTATTATTAGTTGAGCAAAACTATATACTAAATCTCTTCAAAACTCGATCAATATACCTTTTCTAAAATAATCCTAGTAATCTTTAATATTTATTCTTAAATATCTTAATACAAATAGCATAAGATACCTCATTCATATCAATTATCTTAAAATTCTCGGTGAGAAATATCTTGATTTTATGTAAAAGACTAAAACCGCAAACCAATATATCATTCATATATAAGACTAATATAATAAGCTTACTTCATTAACCTTTAGATATATACATTGATTAATAGTATTTTTTCAAATTTGAAGAAAGTAATGATATCATAAAACTTTATATACTATTATCTGAAAGCATGTTTAAGGTTATAAATGAATTTTTAAAGTTTATAATTTTAACTTTTCTTTCTCTTCTCTACAAGTCCATTAGATTATTCTACATAAATTTTCTTATCATAATCCCTATTCAGAAATATTGTTATCATATTTATCTGATATAACTCAAGATTATAATGAGCTACTAATGTCATGACAATCCTCAATGAGTCCGTTTTATAAAATAGAGAAAATATTTTGTTATAATCGATATATTTTTCTTAAAATAACTTTAGTCATAAGTCTAGCTTAATATTATTTGATATTGCTCTTTTAAGTTTCTTTTTGTCTTAAAGACTCATTTGCAATTAACTTTTTTACGGCTATTAGGCAATTCAATGAGTTCTCAGATATCATTCTCATTCTGGTCAATCGATTTCAATTCTTCTTTTATTGTGTGATACCATTTTACAAACTTGACTCATTATACAATATTATTGCAAAGATTTTAATCATTTAGGTTATTCTACAAGATCATTAGTGATAACATCAACATCATGTTAGGGTTCATCAATGTTATTTTATTGTTCAATCTTATTTATTTAGTGATTTAAGAAATGACCTCTCGAATATGAAATAATAAAGAAGTATAAACTTGTATCCCCTCTATATCAAAATTAATCTTTTGAGATTTTTCACTCTCGCTAATTTCACCATCTTATAGGAATCCTATATTGTTAGATTCTGCTATCCTCATACTATGATTATAGCAATAAATTCTATATCCCTTGAATTTTTCTAAATAACTAATCAAATACCCAGAAATAATTATTGGATCTATTTTTTTATATGGATTAAAGATTCTTATCTTTGCACAAGTATCGCAAACATATAGATGTCTCAAACTAGATTTTCTACTAATTAATAACTCAAATGGAGTTGATGGAATGGACTTGCTAGGAACCCTATTCAAAATATATATAGTTATCTTGAGAGATTCACCTAGGAATAACTCATCATGCTTCTAATCATGTTCACAATTGGATATTGCCTTTCAACAATGTCATTCTATTATAGCACACTTAGTATGCACACTTAGTATACTAAGTATAAATACTTTATTTTTCTAAGAAACTAACAAAAGGGTCAGGATTCTAACCTAACTCATTATATTAGTCATAAAACTCACTACTTATAATATCTAATAATTTTAATTTTTCTATCTAATTTTCTATTAACTTGATTTATATACCTCAAAAATATCAGCAACTCAAGATTTTTCATATATTAGATACACATAGTTATATCTTGATAGGCCATCTATATGTGTGATAAAATATTTTTCCTTACTGAAATAAAGATTATGAAGTGATTTGCATATATTAGTATAAATAATCTTAAGAAGTTCTTTAATTCTTGTGATATTTTTTTTGTATGCTTAGTTTGCTTTCCCTAAATGTAATCTATGCAAATAATAAAATTAGTGAAATTTAAAATTTTAAAATATTATCATTCATTAATTTTAATTCTTTCCTTAGATATATATGTCAAACATTTGTGACATAATATAGAAGATTTCTCATTATTGAAATTATGTTTCAGTCCAACATTTGATTATAGGGTCACTAATGTCTTTACAAAATTCTAGAATTGACTTTTATTAAATCATAAAAAATATTGAGTTTACCATTACTAAAAGAAAGACATAGCATGTGTCTTGAAATAGTAAAAACGTAGTATATGTCTGCAATATCTATAAGATGACTTGTCTCTAGGGGTAGCTGATAAGTTTTCACTACTATCACTTTGGCTTTGAGATGATTCCTCATAACTATAAATCTTTCATATTCTTTTGATATTTGGGTTGAAAGAAATTCCTACATATTATTGGTAACATGAGTCGAAATACCAAAAATAATTTACTAAGCATTAGAAGGAACCTCTATAATATTTGATTTAAAATATATCAAAGTCAAGTCTATACCTTTTATTTTAAACTAAGTCTTATGTTTAACGTAGTTCTTTTTCATATTTTTTTTTACCATAAAAAAATATTTTATGGTGAAGTCTTTCTTTTCATTAGTCTGCTTAGCATTTCTAGATCCAACAGATTTATTTAGTGAATGACACTTCAACTTTCTTTTTTTATTATTAACTCCTTGAATAATAGTCAAAATATTTTGAGGTCTTTCTTGCTTTAACCTTGATTCTTTCTGAACACACGTACTAATCAACTCATTCAAGTCTCATTTATCCTTATTTCTATTATAGTGAATCATGAATAAGACAAACTAAGGAGGAAGAGAATTAATAATAAACTATATGAGAAAAGACTCATCCATATTCATACCTAATGTTTTAAGTTTTACAACCTTATAGGACATATTGAGGATGTGATCCTGAATTCCTCGAGTGTCATGATATTAAATGGTAGTTGGTTCTTTTACTAATGTGTTAGCCAATGACTTGTCAACATATTTAAATCTATCTTCTATAGCCCTAAAACATTCTTATGCATTATTTGCAAGCGGTAATAAAGCATTTATGTTATTTATAATTGTCGGTCTCATAAATATTAGATTAAACCTATTAGATATTTTTAAGTATTTATTTTATTAATTTATTTCATAGTACTTTTATCAGTCATGTCTGTGAACCTTACAACAAGCAATATTAGATCAAGATCTAATCATCTAATATGAACTGCATATACTCTAATCATTATGAATAATTTAAATGAAAATGGCCAAAGACACTAGAAGAATGAAAGCATATGAAAGGAAGTATCATAGTAAAATATAAAACATTAATATTTTAAATTTTTAAAATATGATAAACTATTAATATCTCCATATTTCACTTTTAGGTAAAATATTGAGATATATAATATTTACTCAAAATTATTAACGGAGGACTAATATTATCCTTGTGGAATAGTATTACTATCTCTGGGTATATAATTTTAAATTGCATGGATATTCAAAATAGTATCATCTTATCCTATCACATAATTATTTGAAGTAAATTATTTTTTGAGATTATCTAAAGCATCTAATTATGCGTATCATTGTAAATATTATTTTTCTTAATGTCATTTATGATTATTTCTTTAATATAATTTTATAAGTTATTGGTCTAGTCCATTTTAATAACTACAAGACTAATACAATAATATAAAATATAATTTAAAATCTATTATAAATGATAAAATATTTAGTTTAATTCATATCATATAAGCTTACCATCCTAGGCTAATTTGGCAGTTGCTATTTAGATAAAACTTAGGGATATAAGTTATAAATAATATACATCAAATATTATTAATCTAATTAATTAAAAATAGTTTAATAATAATAATATAATAATCATAATAATTATTGAACATTAATTAATGTAAAAAACTCATATATATAACTATCAACATGATAAAATATAAATCATATCTAAAAAATAAATATTATTTCATAATTATCTTGAATGCTCATGAATTTAATAGCCACAATAAATATCCAAAATAATAATTAAAATTTTTAAATAATAGAAACAATTAAATTTAACAATAATACATTATATCACATGGATAAAAGTAAAATATATATAATTTATTTTTATTTAATTTTGATGAAAAATATTTATCAAGTTTTTGTGGTATAATTTTATTATTATTGAATTACAATTGTTAAGATAATTATATCAAATTAGAAAGGTAAAATCATAAACAAAGGAAACCAACCAAAAATAATCAATTTCATAAGGGTAAAATAAAAATTTTATAGCTAAAGGCATAAGTCAAAAATAATTATTTTTTAAAATGAAAAACTAGTAAAAATGAACTAAAAAATATATATTAAAATTATCTGATTTCTAAAGGGTAAAAATATCCTCTTTGATTAGTAAGGACCCACGCATGTGAGCATGATTAAAATAAGGAGTCCCTCTCATTATTGTCTATCTCCTAAGAAATTTTATTATAAGTGGACTTTCTTTCTATTGATAAAAAATCATATTCAGATTATAATATATCTTACTTAATTAAATAAAATCATATAATCTAATAGATCAGTCTCGTATCACTCCTCAATCTTAACTATTCTCACCCAACTCTCATTCGTTGTAAAAAAAAAAAAAAGGAGAAGGATTCTAACGGGAGATAGCAAATATCGTCAACCCATCAATAGTATGCTTCCTAATTAAATCATCATAAGTTTTGGACCTAACTTCACTAAGCCAATATTTATGGATGGGTGGAAGCTAAGTTACATCAATTTATTTTCTTTAGATTCCTAATCAGGGACGTGAGTTCAAGCTAAACTTCAATTTGGTTCAACTAAAGCTTCATTCGGACTTTAATTTGATTTTGATTAAATCAAACTAAGATTAAGTCAAATCTCGAGCTCAAACACTAGATTTAATTCAGTTCCAAGTCCTAAATATATTATGACTCTCCAAATCATAAAAGTATTAGAACTTTTCAAGTCCTAACCTAGCTAGAATTTCACCCCTACCTCATCTATAAAAAAGAGAAGAGAGTCTCATCTAAAGAATCACAAGTCAACTTAATCTCAATCCTAATAGGATTAAGATTATGGTAGCGCTTTAGCCAACTATGGTGACCATAATAGAAAACTCCTATAACTATAAGAAAGTAAGGATAAATCCTACTCATATTAGGATTTTGGATACTCTCAATCCTATAAATCTTAGGGGTTATAGCTCTTTGAAGCTTCCAAGTTATGTTCTTCTTAAGAAGCCAATTAGTCCTAAACTAAGAAGAGAGGAGAGAAAGAGAAAAAGGAGTTTGCAAATTCGATAATTCTTCTTCCTGCCTATAGCCACCTTATTATAGAGATCTTTTCTAATTTGTTGTTAGTCTTAATAGCTTCCAAAGAGACCTTTGACAATAGTAAAAAAAAAAAAAACTAAGAAGTAATAGCAAGGAGCCCCAATCTGCCATAACTTTTTTAGCCTCCGCTAAGAGTCAAAAGAAGAGTTTATAAAAAAGTTTACCATCCAACCGCAGCCTCTTTTTATTCGAGTTCTAGCAACCAAAGTCCTTCATCAACACTTCGTCCAACTATTATCAGAAAACTAAAAATCTAATTATTTGCTATTCAAACTTCAAGAGGAGATTTCAATAGTAAAAACAAGGAGACAATAGTAATTCTCATACTTTTATTTCGTTACTTAACCCTTGTAGTTGGCATTTTAATTTACAAGCAATAATGATTGTTTTTCTTTCAATTTTACTCTTATTTTTCAGTGATATCTCTCTTATCTTTTAAATTTTTGATCTGAAAAATAATACCGGATCAATAAATTGTCAAATCCGAATCCATATGGATCACCCGTCACAAAAAGAATGACTGTACTAGTCGTACGGGGATGGGTGAGGGTCGTCTTGCTAGGAATGATTGATGGTGGACCTCGCATTTCCATGCTCTGAGGAAGAGAGCAGGTTGAGCTTTTGGCATGCTTGCTTCTCCTAAGAAAAGACTTCTATCATATCAGTCCGTCCAACCAAAGCTCACTAATCCATTGAGCTCATATCCTTTCATAAGCGTGAATAGCATCTTATTTCCTTGTCGTTGCAGATGTTTTCTTCTTCTCGTCATTGTGAAGAAAATAGCTGCAAGTGCTTTGTCGACATACCTTTTGCCCAGTAGAAAATTGGTTGCAGCTACTCTTGATGCACAACTACGGGCAATGATTGTATGCAGAAATTATATCAAATGACTGATTTCTAGGGTAAAAATCCTACCCGGCCAGAAATTTTAATTGCCCAGCCCAAGAATTAGTGTCGGCAGAGCAGCGAGCAGTGCCTTATTGTCATTAAGCATGCAATTATGGTGGGAAGAAAAAGAAGCAGAAAACTTGATCTCTTCCAACACTGGCACATTAAACTACTCGTTCTGCCTCGTAGTGACATTTCTAATGGATCCACCAGAGGTGTTGAGTTGAGCAGAGAAATAGAAAAGTCAAAGTGGTTCCTATCTGAATCAACAGGGACAATGGGACTTGTGTTTCTGGATAACTTGTTCTTGGGACGCCTAAACACAATGTCATCTTTTTCTTTTTATGCCCCACTGGCACCTTTCAGGCAGTGGCGGTGGATGCATCAGCTATGGCTGCTTTTGCTTTTTGTTCAGAGAGGTGGTGGCAGGTCAAAAGCGCAGAAGATATTAAGAGCTTTGTTGGGAGTTTGATAAGAGCAGGTGTCAACTTCCCAAAAGTCTCCTGCTTTGTCTTAGCCACACTGAGAATCGTGACCTTTACGATCATTTCAATGATGAAACGGTTGGGCACTTCGCTGTAACAGCGGGAACTTCGATGGATGCTCTATTGTCTCAACTGGGTGTTAGCTTTTGGGCTTCCCATTGTTGAATGACAGCACAAAAGAGCAAAGCCTTATCACATGAGAAGAAAGAATAACAACAATCTACTTTCAGAAAAAGAGACATTATAGTGTGTGGAGAACTACCCATTACATCACCTCCAAACTAGAAAACTGATATCTAACACAACCAAGAACAGAAAGATCTGTTGGAATTTATTAGAAAGCACAAAAAGAAACATAGTTAAAAGCGAAATGATATTTACACACCTCCATAACTTATGTAGAAGAAACGGTTCACTCAGAAGCAGTCTCTTCAAGTCAAGAGCTTTGGGCTCAGTGAGTGATTCAGTATTAGAATCTGAAATCTTGTTTTACTAACATGAAGGGTCATAGCTCGGGATGGTAAACTACAAACTGCTCCACATGTTCATGTGCAAAGAATGCTGCAAGTAACTTCAAGAATCCGGCTAATTTGTGAAGGTAAGAGGTTGAAGATTCTATTATCTGGAGATCAATAGTGGATTCCGCTCTCGCATAATAATTATTATATTAAATAACTGGAAGATGCCTTCGAATTGGACAGCATCAGTAGGAGTTTCCTTGGTACACAAAATAAGCACACGATTTCCACTGCATGTTAGTGTAATCAACAAATGATGAGATAGTAATAAAAGTAATGATTATATAAGGAGTCAATACCATTTAAAAAGCTAAGCAATTAAACATTATTTCTGCCATCTGCTTGAGGGCTGTCAGCTTCCAATTAGGTCTGACCACATTTGGCAAAACCTAAGAACCATAATCCAACAGGTAAGGGTCGATTTTGGAACCGAAATTTATAGTTTTAATTTCAATTCAGTCGATTTTGGTTCTGTTTCGAATCGATATTTTTTAAAAAATAATTTACAATATAAAAAATTTTATAATTTATTTTTAAATTTAAAAAAATGATGTAATGAGTGTAAATGTGTGATGATATAATAAAAAAAAATTGATATAAAATTAAATAAAATTAAATAAAATTATAACAATCATTGTAGGTGTCGGACATTTTGATACTCTTTTCAATTGATATATCAAATAGGCAGTCGTTATCTTCGTAGACAACCTCTTAGTTTCGTTTCATGACCTTTGTGTAATTGTCGATCCATACTTGAGCTTCAATTGATCCTACCGTCATGCTTGAACTAGTTTCATCTAAAAACCATCTTTCCATGTTGAAGACTTACTTGATAAATACCGTTGACATGGAAAGAGTCATGTTCGACTTCCATCTAGTTTTAGAATATTTTATATTCTCTTCATTCCTTGAATTTGAAAATTAAGCCATAATAATTACATATGATATCAAAAAAGCCATCGACATTGCCAACTTTCTTGAAATATAGTTTGAAGATGTCTTTCTTGTGTTGTCATATCGAATTTTTAAATATTGGTGAAGTGGTGACTTTTACCTGCCATCGAAAAGAGTTTAAGAGCTTTAAAAATTCAATAGGTGCTTGATCAAATGTGTGAAAAAAAAGAAAGAAAAGATTTCAACCGTCCAATGGTCCAATGGGCCCGACTATTCGAGTCCAATGGTCGATCAAAAGCCTGTTGATCGTACTCTTATTTTTAAGATGAAATTATCAAATCAGTCATTTTGATTTTCTAAACCTAGGAACCAGAATCGAATCATCACTCGTAGGTTCTGGTTTGGTATTAAAATAATAAACTATCTAGATGATTTAGTTTTAATTCTAGTCCAATTCAATTTTGGTTTGAACCAAAATTGAATTGGATTCCTTTCAATTGTATGAAAGTAAAATGCATAAAGTGTAGTAGACTCGCACGAATCAACTGGCTAAAGAAGCAAAGGAATAAATTGTTTGATCATGACAATTTATTGTTTGCTAAAGAATCAACTGGCTAAACAATCAATTGTTTGCTACACGAAACCGGTTGATCATGACACAGCCTCCTCATGAAGTAGTTCCAAGTGGTGTACAATATCATTGACTTGATTGTGGACTCCAATCACAATTTAGTCCCTCTCAAATGACATTGGAAAGCGACATTGTTGGATCTATCGATCAGCACAAGGATCAAATCTAATAGAGGAGGCCTCCTACACTTAATTTAATGGAAAGATTGCACATCTTTTTGTTTGCTCAGTCATTTCCCCTATTTCGTTTGATACATTTGAATCCGAAGCTCAGGAGGCCTCCGTGAAGAACTCAGGAGACAGAGAGACCTGTTGCATAGCGTGCCACATCCTTTCATTTTGTTTGCGAAGCATAACTATACTGGGAAGGCAAAACAAAGTGCACAAGACCCTCACTTGTCGGTACGAAGGCTTATCAGGTTGGTTCTAATAGCCAATGCATATTTTTCTAAATCAAGTTAATAATAATATACATATCAGACTCTTATAAATCAACTTAAATCTTTACTCACTTTGGATGGGGACTAAACAGCTATATAGTCAGCTCCATATGACATATTGATCCATGAGTTTTGCAGCATGTTACTGTTGTGGTAGCATGAGTTGTAGAGCAGCTGAACAGGTTGTATTGTATGGACATGTCACAAGCATATGAAAGACACTAACTACACCATTTGATTCAGCTACAAACCATATATTAGCATGCGACTTGAAACAGAGCAAAAATATCCAATCTCAATTTGTGTTAGTTATTCTACTCATTAGATTAGCCATCTCAAATAGTTGCCTTTCTACAAACTCAAAATAAGGCTAGTGCTACAATTGTTTTCGTAATCCATGTTGAATGACACAAGTCTAACGTATTTTACATAAGCAGGTCTAATTGACTAAGGTACTAGATATTAGATTATGAGCAAACTAATATGCTTCAATTAGAATTTTCTGGAACTACGATCTATAGTTTGGGAATCCCATGATGTAAACAAGAGTTACTGTAGCATTCTTAAACATGGCTATTTTAATCTAACGTTTCCTTCCCTTTCTTATTTCTTGAAGTGGGAAAAAGGAGAACAAATTTGAGAAATGTCCATAGTGAAATCTCTGTGACCAATTCTACCATCAAACACAAACAAAAGAAGGACATGAAGGAATTAAAAAAGAGTAAATTTTGATACGTGGAACAGAAAGCGAGAAACTCATCTTCAAGAACTGACCTACCAGTAGTAGCCAAAATCAAATGAGAGGACGACATCCAACGATCTATAAGAGCAGGAATCGAGCTCAATACCTGATCGTTGTTCAGATTCTCTTGCAACGAGCTCTAAGATTCTCTTGCAGTTGGAGATTCTTGTGCCGCCGGAACCCCCCTTGTTGCACACCTTGTAGATGAAATCGGATGATGGCTTTGTCGGTGAGTTTGCCGAGATGGGTCATGGCGGGCGTAGGTGGGCTCGGGGCAGAGGCACACTCACTGCTGCCAGTGAAGCTGTAGGTTCTGCTCCTGCAGGAACCCCTTGTTGCACACCTCGTCGAAGAATTGGTTCGTAATTATCAGTGACAAAGGACCACGCGAACAATTTTTCCTAAGAAATCCTCCAAGAATCGCAAGATTTTACGCTGACAATTCATTCATATCGACCAAGCAGATGGCCCTCATGTGAGTATCATGCGAGCTCAGCGCCGTACGCGAGTGCCACGCGATGAAGGATATCCAAAAACTAAAAATAAAAATACGCCGTGTCCGGTTGTGTCTGCAACGTATTCGCGTCTGACATGTATCCGACACAAATACGCGCACCAAAAAAAGCACACGTCAGTGCTTCACGATCACCGTAAACCTTGATCTACCACTCCATCTATTGCAATCGAGGAAGAGGTCGATTTCTTTTGTTGGTTCGAGAAGTGTGGGATTTGTGCTCTTCAACAAGAGCCGATATTTATAAAAGTTTATTATTCACGGTCTCCCTTTTACTGTTGACAACTCCTTGATAATCCCTTCAAAAATAATAAAATATTATTTTATTATTTACAATATCAATATTATCAAGTTTATTTTTTTTTCTTCACCACAATTATATATTCTATATTGACATATAGTCGTCATATATTTCTTGTCTCTTCAAAAAGAAGAAAACAAAAATGAGAAGGTGGAGGAAAAAAATCTTTATGTCCATTTGTAAGATGATTGTTTTGAAATATTAAAATTTTTAAAATAAAATTATAAATAGTAAAGACTCAAATCTTTTTGATATGATACTAATGTATCCCTTTTAGGAAATATAATTATAATCTTATCTAGTTATTTGAAGTTGTATTTGGGTGTTGATTGTAGTTATGTCAATCCCTCTTGTTTATTATCTCTCCAACAAAATTTCATTAGTTTCTCTTCTTTTGCAAAGGTAAGTTGATTCTATCATTTCTTGATCAGACTACCTACTTTCTCATCATTATAATTGATAAATTATATAATCGATATAAGTAAATTGACCAAACTTTAAGTTAAAATTTTCCCTCTGATTAGGACGATGTGACTCATAATATTATCTTCTCCTTAAATTAGGGAGAGTTTTACATAATATATCTATAAATTATGAAACTTAAGGACGATAATGAGGTCTCCCAAAATAAATTTCAATATGAAAAATAATAGTAATCCTCATAATTAAGACAATAATCCTAATCCTCATTTCATAGAACAAAGCTCTGCCATCAAATAGATAGACGGATAATTTTTTTTAACATATAAAAATATTAGAACATAGTGGTTTCATATATATCTATGAGAAATTATCATCCAACAAATTTATATACTTAAAATACTACTTTGATAAAAGTGTACCATAGATATTTACCAGAGGATTCGAAGTCTTATTCGATAAATTTTTATAATAAAACATGGGAAACTTGGGACTATTGGTGATATTCCAAACACACGTACCAAGGAATGAGGATTCAAAGTCTTATACGATAAAATTGAAACTATCTTTTACTGCATACTCGAACATAAATGATTAATTCAGCTGTGGTTTCAAGCCTGCAATCCACAAAACCCTACAAGGAACTAAATTCCAGTTGCTTTAGCCAATCTGCAAGTGTAGTTGGTAACCTATACTGCAATCTATTAGTGTTACATGGCCAAGCAAAAATTTTAACTAGGGACAAATCAGATGTAGTTGGTAACCTACACTGCAATCTATTGGTGTTACATGGCCAAGCAAAATTTTAAACTAGGGACAAATCATATCCACAAGGGATACAAAAGCCAGCTTATTAATCATAATAGACTCTTATAAAAACAATATCAGGTGAATCATTGTATTATCATCTTCTCTCTCAAATATTTTTGGCAAACAAAAAACCATTTGGCATGGATCTACATAGTTCTCGTATCTAAAAAGGAGATATCGTTGTGTACAAAGATGTAAGATGATTAAGTTGTGTTTGTCTCACCAGTGATATCCTGTCTAAGCCTGCAATGAATAACATGAAAAACATTTACATGTTAAAGAAACTGAAAGTTGCTATCCGGAAATGATGAAAAATAACGCTAGTCTACCAAAGTAAACTCGAGCTAAGAAAAGTATAGAGGAAACAGCTATGTCCGATATGAGCTTTTATATAAACAAATGTAAAGGCAGACAAATGACTAGGTATCTGCTAATCCATTATAAGAAGATGGCCAATATACACAAGTCTGGTCCTTTTAAGCAGAAGGTTGGTTTTATAATTCAAGCTTATATGCTTATTTTGATGCCGTCATACCGATGTTCATTCTCACACAACTAAAATTTATTTAAGAAGCACGACATAGTAATATGTCATTTTTTTCTAAAACAAATATAAATATGGTGAGGACATATTTTATATATATATATATTTGATTAACATAAGTTTTATAGTATTTATATTTAAATTTTATATACTCAGTAATGTGAATAAATAAATATTATCACACAAGTTAAATAATTAAAATCATCTAAATCTAAGTATCCAAAATAAAATTTATGTATATCAAATAATATTTAACAATCACCAAGCACATTCTCTATGTCATTATCACCTCTATCTGGTGATTCATTAACATCATTAGTAAAAATAATTTTTTCAACTCTGATTCATCGAAAGATCAATTTGTAACTTTAAGTACCCCCAACATCTTCAAACAAATTAGATTTATCTCTAGCAATATCTCATATTTTAGTCTCTCTCTCTAAGTATTCTAGAGTTCTTCTAGAAAAAAGATAAAGATTACAATGAATTAATACCAAATATACGGGACATTGGGAAGTCATTTTGTTTTTTTAAAAGAGTATACGAAAGAATAGTTGCTTCATTTTCACTCATAACATGATGAAGAGGAAGGATGCACAAGTAACTTCGAAGCTAATGCTTGAAACATAGAAAGAGATGAACATATATAACCCACCAACTTTTAGGATCCATATGATAGTGATCGTGTAAAATATCATGGGCAGTTTACACAAAAAAAATATCTTATTATATGATGCTCCCATATTTGGTTTTTACTTAGGGGCTTCCATTTTTTTATTATTACCAAAATATCCTCTATAAAATAAAATAAGAAAATAAATATCAATTGACCTTGTTTGACTTAGGGTTTTTTTAGCATGTTTGATATAAACTAAACTAAACCAATTCAATAAAAGCCTATCTATTTGTTTTGGTTCAATTGAGGCCTAAATTATTCTTTATTTTTTCCCAAATTCCTAAATCACGCTACCCCCATTTGATGAATGCAACACGAACTTGTAATAAGATCATTGTTCCCAACATTTTTGCCACCGATCATCGTCGTGGCCATCGTCACCATAACCAAATAGGAGCTTTGTCAGTGTTTCTTGGCCAACCTGACGATGCATTGAGCCCTAGCCATTATAAAAGCGATAGGAGGTCATTATCACATTCTTTTATAGGTTATTTAAACCTTTATTCTAAGAATATATTTTTTAAACATCTTAGACAATAAGGTCTTAGTAAATAGATCACCAATCAGTATAATAAAATTTAGATTCTTAATTGACACTAGTTATTTCTGAACTCTTTCTCTAATCATTAAATATTTTATGCCAATATGCTTAGAACTATTATAGTAATTGACATTCATACAAAAGAAAACAATTATGGTGATTATAAAATTTCTTTAGCAATTTGGCTATTGAATCTAATCACATCGAAATGAAATTTGATAATTACAAAGCTTAATTAGTGGCATCAAAGTATATCATGAAATTAACTTTTGTTATTGATAATGTAGTAATAGCTTATATTATACTTTTCTTATAAATTACCCCTCTAGCTAACATAAATATAACCTTAAAATAGATTTTCTAAGGTAATTTATATAAATAATATCTAAAAATTCTATCATTTCAAGCTGATCTTATTTTTTACACATGAGCATATAGTCCATTCATCTCTTACATATATCTTATTACTTTCTTTATAGTTTTTTAATATTTTATTCATGCATAACTCTAATATCTATCTAGCATTTCAATTTTAACATTGATATCTAATCTTGTATAGACTTCTAACTGTACATGCATAAGAAATATTTTTTTATTTGATTCTTTTCAAAGTCATTTTAAGATATTGAATTTGATTAAATTTTTTACCTTTAATTATAAGTGTAAGAAAATTTTTAATTTTATGTAATAAACTAAGATCACTACTAGTAAGTAAAATATCATTTACATACAAAACCAATATAATAACCTTGCTCTCACTAACCTTTAGATATATACACTGATCAATAATATTTTTCTTAAATTTCCAAGAAGTAATGGTATCATAAAATTTAATATATCATTCATTATCTAGAAGCTTGCTTAAGATCATAAATAAATTTTTTAAGTTTGCAGGTAAAATTTTTCTTTCCCTTCCCCATGAATCTTTCAGGGTATTCCATATAATTTTTCTCATCTAGTATTCCATTTAAAATAGTTATCACATTCAACTGATATAACTTAAAATAATAATGAGCTACAAATATTAGGATGCTTTTCAATGAGTATGTTTTAGAAATTAGATAAAATATCTCATTATAATTAATATTTTCTTTTAAGTAAAAATTGAACTTTATATCATTTGATATTATATCATTTGAGTCATATTCAATCCTAAAGATCAATTTACAACTAACTCTTTTATAATTATTAGGTAATTCGATAAGTTTCCAAACACTATTTTAGTTCATTGATTTTAGCTCTTCTTTCATTACTTTATATAAATTTTAGAATCATTACTTTCTATAACTTATAAAAATGATAAGAGGTCCTTTTTTATTCCTATATAATAATATAATTTTATAAATATATCACATAATCATGAGAAATGTTGAATCTTCTTTTCCTTTAAAATCTACTCAAAATTACTGATTGTGATTTTTAAACAAGTTAATCACTAGCAATATTAATATTTTATGAGAATATATTAATGTTATTTTGTTATTCGTCATCATCAAATCATTTAGTGATTTAAGAAATAACAACTACTCAAAATAAGAAATGATAAATGAGCATCAACCTACGTATCCCTCAATATCAAAATCAATTTTTTGAGATTTTTCATTCTAATTGACTTCACTATTTTCTAAAAATTTTGTATTACCATATTCGACTATTCTCATATGATAATTAGGGTAATAAAATCTATACTCGTTAGATTTTTCATAATAACTAATAAAATATCCATATATAGTTCTTAGATCTATTTTTTTATATGGATTAAAGACTTTAATCTATATAGTATAATTCTAGATATGTAAATATCTCAAACTGAGTTTTCTATCAATCTAGAACTCAAATAGAGTTAATGAAACTAACGTATGAGGAACTTTATTCAAGATATATATAATTATCCTTAAAGCTCCACCTATATTGATTTAGATATAGAAAAATAACTAATCATGCTTCTACTCATATTCATAAGTGTAGGAGTTCACTTTTTAGTAATTTTATTCTGTTGTGGCATACTTGATAAAGCATATAAAGTATAAATAGCTAAGATTCTATCCTAGTACCATAAAATTCACCACCCCTTTGGATATGATGATAAGTACTCGCTATTGTCAATTTCGCTTTAAAATGATTCCTTGTGATGACAAATCTTTCATGCTCTTTAGTTCTTTGAATTAAAATAAATTTCTATACATTATTAGTAATATGAGTTGAAGCACCAAAGTCAATCCACCAAGTATTAAAAGGGACTTCTATAATGTTTAATTTAAATCCTTCACTTAATCTTTTTTATCATAGAAGTTACATTTTACTATAAAGTTTTCCTTTTATAAGTTTGTACAGTATATCTAAACTTAGATGATTTATTTGTTGGATTGTGCTCCAACTTTTATTTATTATCTCCCACTTCTTAAGCAATAGTTAAAATATTATGAGATATTTTCTATTTTAATCTTAATTCTTTCTAGATATATAGTTTCATTTATTTTTATTTGAGCTATAGTTTCACTTATTCTTATTTATATAAGAAAAGACTTATCTACATTCATGCCCAATATTATAAGCTTTGTAATTTTATCAATTATATTAAGAATATGATTTAGAATTTCTCGAATGTCATCGTACTATGCTATTGTCAGTTCTTTCAATAATATGTCAATTAATGACTTGTTAATAAATTCAAATAAATATTAAATATTCAAATGCACTAATTACAAATGATAATAAAGTCTAGATGTTATTAGTAACAAATAAAGTTAGACCTATTTTGATCATTTATTTCTATTATTTATTTCATGGGACTTAACATTTCATCAATTCCTTTTCGAGTAAAGTCAAGATCTAATACTTTGTGTGTAAATTGCACAAAGTATAATCAAGAAAGTAATAATTTAATACAAAATATAGTGACAAAAATATAATCAAGAAAGTAACATTTATAATAATAAATTAATATAATATTAATATCTTAAGTTTTTAAAAATATGATAAACGATTGATATATCTCTATTTCACCTTTGGATAAAATATTAATATATCAAGGATTTACTCAAAATTTTATAATTATGAAGAATTAATATCATCTTATTGATTAATGTTGCTACCTTTGGGTATATAACCCTAAATTATAAGAACATCAAAAATAGTATTATCTTATCATATCACATAATTATTAAAGTGAATCCTTTTGGGATTACCCAAATATCATAATTATGTGTATCATTATGAATATTATTATCATTAATATCAACCATGATAAATTTTTTTTATATATTTCTATAAATTTATCCATTCAGGCCATTTTAGCAACTATAGGATAAATATAAAAATATTTTAAAAATGATAAATATTTATTATAATTTATATCTCATAAGTCTATTATCGTATACTACTTTGGTAACCACTAATCAGATAAAACTTAAATATATAAGTTATAAATAATATTTAATATTTTTTATATTAATTATACATAAATTATTTGATAAAAAATGACCATAATAACTATTGAATATAAACTTTAAATATTATTTTCATGTGAAAATAAATATTATTTTCTAATTTTTCTCTCATGCTTGTGTATTTAATAACCACATAATTTTTTAAAACAAGAATTAAAAACATAAATATCACAAGCAATTTAGTTTAGAAAATCAAATATTAAATCAATTAAGGATAATAATATTTATAGTGACACACACAAATGTCAAACCACTTGTTATTCTGTCACATGAAAAAACTAAAATATCAATAATTTTTTAATAATTTTGATAAAATTATTTATTAGATTATGTTATGACATTTTATGTTTTTATTGGTTCTATAAAGACTTTAATGGGCTAATTTTATTAGGCTAGATCAATTGTGTAGCTTAGAATTGGACCATCTAAATCAAATCAGGTCAATCATGAATCTACATTGGGTTTAAAGAGAGTTGGGCTTAGTCTAAATTGGCCAATCAAAATCGGATCAGATTGGAGTCAAAATCAGGTTCGATGGAGTATGTACTAATTAGGGAGGTGAGAGAAAATATATCTATGATAATTAGATCACTAGGATGTCCTGCCATTATAGAGGCGATAGTAGAGAGTCTAGAAAAAAATAATTAGAAGAGTTCCTCCCAAAGTTATCTCGTAAGATATCCTAATATAAGTGAGCTTCATTTTCATTAACTAATAACTTTAATCAAAATTTAATTATATCTTTAATATATATTATCTTAAGTTAATTGGATCATAAAATCTAATAAGGTTCCTTCACCTAATACCAAACATCACCCATGGTTGCACTCGTGAATGAGAGGGGAGAGCTAGGGTTCATGGTTGTTGACAAGAAGGAAATGGATTGGGGGAGATGGAGAAAAAAGGGGCAATGGCCAATGGGTGTACTTCTCCTACGCCTCCCTCTAAAGGTGAGCAAGATCGAGAAAGACGAGCTCCATCCGAATTGGGTTAAGTCAGCTTATTCAACCAAACTTGAGCTCAACATAATCTATTAAACTCTGGAAGAATAAGCAAAGCATGTGTCAATTCAAAAGAAAAATTATAACAAATATTGAGCAGCATTTACTCCTTAAATCATTATAAATTTTTATATCAATAATTTAATATCATATCAATGATCTGTGTGACACGATAATTTAATCACATATTAAATTTCATAAGATATTTGAGTTAGTTTGTAAGATCAGATAAACATATTATTATTAAGCTGAGTTTAACTATTTTGGACAAATGACTTGGGCCTATCAACTTAATAAGTCGATTATCCTACATGTTATGATTAATGATATTAATGCATAGTAGGTTATTTGTTGATGAGACTAGATCCATGAGTTAGTTTATATAATTAGATGGGTTTATCTTAAGGTATGCTTATCATGAGTTGGTTTATCTTAAAGTTAAATATTTTTGGGTTAGTAATTAATAGGGAAGACTCAAAATTTATCACCGTATGTATGTGAATGATTTTCTTCTTTGTTTTAGGGGCTAATAAGCGATCTTGTGATACTATTAGAAATATTTTTTATTTATATAAAACTCTTACTAATCAAAGGATTAATCTGTCCATATATGATATTTTCTTCCTTAAAAATACCTTGATAAGTGTTAGGAGAGACATTTGTAACTTTTTTTAAGTTTTAAAAGGGGTTTTTTCCTTTTAAGCATTTGGAAGCATTTGTAACTTTTTCAAGTTTGGTGCAATATGTTGTTCATAATAGAGAGAGTTAGCAGGGAACTCTTATTGCTCCTAGAAGACTAAGTAAATTGCATCTTACCGCATGTGGGAACATTCTTACCACATGCGGGTCATATTGTTTTGATTAATTCTATATTGAATGCTATTCATTTTTAATCTAAGTGTCTCCTAGATGCCGAATTTAATCATTAATGGGGTTATGAAATTTGTTAGAAAAATTCTTTGGGATCATTGATGGAGTTATATTTTCTCTCCAAGGAAGTGGTCACTCAACCTTAGGAGGATAGGTTGGGTGTTAAGGACTTGCAAACTATGAAATTTGCTTTGCAAAGAAAGAAAATCTTATAATATTTGAACAATTCTGATAATCTATGAGTTAAAGTAGTTAAGGCTAAATATGAGAGTATTGATCTTTAGGATTTGTATTTTTCTTCTAAAAATAGTTGGTGTTGGAGATTATTTTTTATTACCTTTGAAATTATATGATGATTTCTGGATAATGGGTCTTCAATTAGAGTTATTTTTTATCCTTGGATTCTGACCTTATTGATTTCTCTAAAGCCCACTTCTTATAATATTTTTGAGATACAAAATTCGGTGTAGTTTTAGATTTATTTTATAATGGATCTTGGGAATTGCATAAGTTGGATTTTCTATTTGAAAGTGTCTTATCCAAGGTCATTTATCGGTTGGATCTTATCCTTGTGCCACAATATAATTTTTTATTTTGAAAATCTGATGAGAAATATATTATTTTGTATAAGTTTGTTTATGAATATTTGCATTGCCAGAGGGGTAGTTCTACATTGAGTGAGGATTAGCGACATAGATTGTCAAAGCTGTCATTGTTACCTAAGATAAAGGTGTTTTGTTGGAAACTTTTGCACTGTTACCTCTCCACAATCGATAGACTTGCTAATTTGTATCAATTAGTTGGGTGTGTGTGATGTTAATTTATATAAATTTTATTATATAGAACCTGAGTCAATTTCTCATTGCTTTTTTTACTACTCCTTTACATGTGATTTTTGGAATCTAATTGAATAAAGATGACATGAATTTCAACTCATTTCAAGCATGGCATGAAGAAAAGTGGGTTAGTGAGGGTGTACAGAGAGAAATCCTGGGTTGCTCTTTGGGACTAATATTGTCACTGCTCTACGATGGCTATAGTAGGTGAGGAATGAGATTATCTTTAAGCATAAGTCTACATCTGTGAATGATATTTTTCATAAGATCATTATAATAGTCCTGATATATGATATGGTCAATTAACTTAATGGTCTAAAGGCAAATATCTTAGTGTAGGCTATAAGTAGAATGAGTGAAGTTTAATTATGATGATTCTATTAAAAATGTAGATAACGAAGGTTTAAAATGTATCTTAAAAAATGATATAAGTGATCCTCTATTTATTGGATATAAGTATGTTGAAAAGGGGAGTATCCCCTATTGTAAAGTGGCTACTGTATCCAAATTACTGTTTATGATAAAATCAAGATGATTAATGAAGAATTAAAATCCGAGATTCTACTTCAAATTCTATGCAAGACTATTCCTATTTCATGGGTGATGAAAATTTTGATTGAAGATATTTTGTATATCCTTAGTTATTTTGATTATTTTCTTATTACTCATGTAATATAGATAAAAGAATAAGACTACTAACTAGTTAGCCGTGGCCAAATATAGATAATTTTTTGGGAGAAGGTAGTGACCCTCACAGTTGGTTAGTTTTTTACACTATAATTGACACAACTATTCTTGTATCTTTGCAGCTTAATTAATATAGTTTATTTTAAAAAATCATACTTATCAAATAAATAGACTAGTTTTTTTATTGGACCCTATCACAACATCTAATTGACCGTCTTTTCTGTTAGTTTTTCCGTCATTTTATTTTTTTTTTCAAAAATAAAAATATCTCTTTTTTTAGATGGATTCTACCTGATGCAAACCGTTGCTCCTACCCAGATTAACACAACCTACATATCTTAAACACGTTATCTTCTTATTTCTTCCTTTTGCAACGTCAGAAAATTTTGTACAATGGAATGATACAGATATATTTTATTTCCTGCTTTTATTTCTTCACACAAATGAGAATTTTATACCACACTAATTTTTCCCTGCTTTTCTATGTAAAATCAAGATTAATTTATTTTTATGAAACAGGCTATCAAATGATACAGCATCAGTCTTTCAGAAAAAGAAAAAGTAGTTGATATATACAGCAACAGAGTTGATAATGGAATCATGAAGTCCCCACTGCAGTTGCAGTTCTGCATGTTCTACTTTGTGAAGAAGGCAACCGAAAATGCTTATCATTAGCAGCAACCCTTCCTCACATGCCGCACCGCTCTCTCTCCCTCCTGGTGTATGCAGTTCATCTCCATGTGGGCTCGTGGATTCTACCTGATGGCTGACCATACAATCCAGTCAAGGGAGAACATGACTGAGAATCTAAAAGACAAAGAATGGTGCCTTGGATCTTCTAATTAAACATGAATGTAGCAAGTCATACATATGCATGCGGTCCAAGACAAGCAGAAAGATCTACCAAGTGTTCGACGAGGACCCTCCACATTAACTGCTGCTTGTGTTTGACTTATGGATCATCTAATATTGACATAGCATTCAGCAAAGTCTAATGCATCTAAAAGTGAGCCAGATAACTACAATAAAATAAACCACATACCCCAAGTAAAGCATGCATGTATGTGAACTTGATCACGTTGAGTTTTGAGTTTCGCAAAAACTTAAATCAACCAACAAACTAAACTTGAATCTCGTCTGCAATTCCCATATGCAAAGGAGCATGAACCCAAATCTTGAACCACTAAAGGCATAGATATGTGGCATCCATATGTGGGTGGAGCAAGATTCTCCACAAGGAAGAGGATATTGATGAAACAACAGAAGAACACATAGAAATTGATGCAAACTTTCCAATGTACTCTCTCTCTCTCTCTCTCTCTCTCTCTCTCTCTCTCTCTCCATGCCAATACTATATGTTTCTTACCATGTGATTTACCTGGGAAACTGGGTTGACACAAAAATAAGTGCACAAATCCCTGTGAAACGACCACTGTAAGAGTGCCATTCAAATCTCATAGACACGAAAACTTAGATTGGTGAAGAAAACAACAGCATGTGTCAGATGGTAATGCTTTGAAAACACTTAACAATCAAATAATTATAGTTCCACATGGTAGTTAAACGGTTAGCTACCGACCACATAAGGAGAACCTGACCGTTGGGAAGTGGTCAGATCATTTATGTTAGTCACTGTTGACTGAGGAGGACGAGCGGATGAATCTGTTTTGTCTACGTGGTGAGGCAATGTGCCACCAGATGATTTGATTCTCCTCTGGCCTGATGCCATGTGACCACCAATTCGATTCTAATTTGACTCAGCCATATGTCTAACCACCTCTTAATTAATTATAGTTTTAGGGCTAACGAACCCGATTAATACACATGCATGAGCATCTGATTAAGTGAATGAGATGCCGTTCTTTTTTCCATGAACTAATTTCTTTTAAGAATTTTTTTGATCATGATGCATGTTAACTAGTAATGCATGCAAATAAATGTTTGTGTAATGAGTTTATCTGAATTAGAGGCCAAGGAATGTCAACTTTGTGTTGTTCTTTTTGTAAGCAGATAATGTGGTTCGATTTGAGGAAGGATTTAATATGGCATTGGAATCTTTTAGTTGTTTGATTGAAAGAGCATGTAGGTAGATCATCACAAGGTAATGAGATGATGACATCTGCTTACCCACTTGGTTAAGTATGCATGAACCTTCACATTCTCCTCAACACCAACCTTCCAAAAGCCTAGTAAATGCTAATCTAATGTGGCCACTAATTATATAGTCTCTTATCCATGTATTTGTTAACTTCAACAACTGGCGCCATTTTGTAAACTATTTAATGTCATACCGTGCATTATGATCTGTGATATGTTTATTTTTTCCTGTCCATATACCATTAACATTGAACAGTTATATATAATATGGGAGTTCCTGCACAATGCAATCAACACTTACAGTACCAATCCTTTCTTTCATAGCAGAAAAAATAGGAATAAGAAGGTACAGAATACGCTCAACCTACCAACATAGCTATAAATTTTGAGATTTTTTTCAGTTTGGTATGACAACAAAGCCATGACCAATCAACAAAAGTAGATCATTTTGCTATGTTTCTGCTGTTGCAATTTGCCTACGTGCATTGTTGCAATTTGATCAACGATGCACATAGCAATTTGATCATTGCCATTTGATTTGATTAAACGATCTATCTACTGTTGCAATTTGATCATTTTGATATGTTTTATATAAAACACTACTTGTGTTAGCATTTGGCGAGGGTGGCAATTCTGGACTCAACTCGTCAAATATAGATTATCCATCCACATGACGTTGGACAAAGCCAACTAGATCTATTTTCGTACTCTACAACTCTAGCCACAACTCAGATGATGTCAAGGAGATCTTGACATCCCCGGGAGTCCAACAGAGATGGCGTTCTATCAAGGATGCAGGTCATCCAAATGATGCTTGCAAAAAACAAAAAGAGAGGTGAGGCTAGCGATTTTGAGATGATCACTCATTGACATATCACATGTGTATCTAAAACCATTAAAGTAAAAAATTGTTTGTCTAATCCAAAGCTACATTTGTTTGGAAAATCTCAGTGATCTTCAAGTGAATAGAAAATATAGATTGTATTCTTGTTAATGAATAATAGAATATATTAGGTCCTAATTGGGTTTGATATGCATGATCACAAGAAACCGTCAAGAATGAGAATTCCTGGACAAATCGCAATAACAAAGAATAAGCTAGAACATGCATATGCAATGCATCATTTAGTTGCCATGATTGCCAAAGAATATAAATAGATAAACCAGTTGATGATGGATTTAAGTTTCAGCTTGGCCCAATTCTTACAATTTGTTCAAGTTTATCTTTCTTCTTTCTTCCTATGATTAGGATTTGGTAGCTCGATGGCATCGAAACAAATCATACCTGCTTGATACCTTCATTAACATATGACAGTCATGGATTTGTGATTAGGCTTCTGGACTGCATTCCTGCAGAAAGTTAGCAAGCATGATTAGTGGCTTTCTAATGTTCAATCAATCATCAGTTGCTCTTAATAATTTGTGCTCACAAGGAGCCACCAGAATTCATGTGGAAGCTGCAAAGCAGTACATATAAATGGAAAAGTATAGATCGAACTCAATTAGTTAAGCATGACCTTCCCTCATAGAAATAATTTCTTGGGACCCTTTAATGATCAACTAGACTAAAAAAGGGCCCATGGTGGTTTATGAACATTATTAGAATCCACAACCCTCATTCTTTGTGGTACTAGGCTTTGATAAAGAAGAAGAAATCCTATTCAAGGAAGTTATAAAGCTCACAAAGATTTGAGAGGCATGCAAGCATTCTTTTGAGACTGGACCGTCCCTCACTAAAAATGTAAAGAAATAACATTTCCTCCTTCCCTCCTTTTGAACTGTCCTTCCTAAAAGCACACATCACATAGGTTAGGCACACTCCAAGAGTCCACCACAACACCTAGGGAACCCACAAAGAAGCTCCTTTTTAACTAGTTGGTATCGATCTTAACACCATGGTTTCTAGTCTTCGTGAACTTTTCACGCATGAGCATACCACTCACTCCTTTTAGCTAGTAAGAAATCTTGCCATCGAGGTTGCTTTGTGGGGCAAGTAAAGTTTATGATCGCCGACCACAAAGATCTAACGTTTAAACAAAAGGGGATTAGGATACATGGACATGGCGCTCTTCCTCCATTTGTCCAGTGCAGAGTTAACCTACCTTCATGCACATATCCCTAACTAATCATGCATGAATTGTTGCAACCAATGTACATGTGGTTCTACTCATTGCAACGCTTATGGAATGAGAGCCCAATGAGGAAGCACCACTGCACATTCTACCTCCTATCTAGGCATGAAAAGTAGAGTCACTTGGGAAACCGAGGTCTTATAGCACATGCCTCTCGCCATCAAGCTCTCACCATCGAGCAAGAGGATGAGAACCAGTTTCACCACTAAATCTTTTGGCGTAGCATTTGGAGTCCCATGTGCAGATTAAACAAACAGGCCTGATTTCATATGATTTATAGTGTCTGCCGAAACAAATTCATGAACCTCCATTTTCTCACAATGTAGATCGCTTGACCCAATCTACAGAACCAACAGAAGGAATCTCATGAAGATTTAAAGCGTTCGAAAAAGGAAAATGCACAAGGTCAGAACATGCTCGAAGTGATTTCATGCTGCTCAATGCACATAGAATATGCTGCATACTTCGCAAAGATCTTTTATTCTTTGGAGAAACTGGGAAGCAAGGATCATGAGGATGCAAAGACAGAGAAAGTTTCAGCATCAGAACCGCAGACACACAGTTCAATGGATGGAGGCCAACGAGGGTTATTATGGTGGTGGGGTGGGGAATCGCCGACTAAATCCAGGGTGGTAGATCCTCCAGCCGTCAGATATAGATATTATTTCCCTTCTCATTTCTTATTGGTCACCATTCATTGGGACCCGCGCAGCAGCAGTCGATCTGATTGGCCGGCGCCTTGAGATCGTTCCAGGTGGACAGCATGGTAGCTTTCGGCTCATCCATTTCCAACTTCGAGGTTTTGCTAGCTATATCATAACCATTGCCAGATCACTGCATCAAAGCAGTTCGTATGGAGATGATGAAGCAGAAAGACTATAAGAACTGGTCGCAGTGGTGTCAAAAATACTTCATCAAGTTGGGGTGGTGGTTGTGTTGGATTCTCTAATAGTAGATGTGGATACTTAAGAGGGGTTTGGGATGCAAGTAGGACTAAATAATGCAACCCATTTGACCAGTACATGTGCTTGCCTGAGTGCAGGAGAAGCAGAAGCATTATTCATGCAGTGTGTGTATGGTGGGATTGGGGCCTGTTTCATCATCTGCCATGGGTGAGGCTAAGAGGTCAAGTGACCTTACAAGTGAAAAGAACTAGATGGATATGTCATGGTTTATGTTTCATGTGATGCTCAGATGGTATCAGAACATTTGACAACTTTCATCACGACATGGCTTTTTGTTAATTAATTCATTTTTTCTTCTTTGCATGGAAATGGAGGACAGCTTAACAACATACTCGAGCAAAGCTCTGTAGAATGCTCTATACAAGGATCAGATACTGTTTGAGGTAGACATCAACACTTCAAAGCATGTCTTGATGGTTTCGTAGCCATGAATGGATCCAAAGTCAATTTTGATGAGTCTGATTGCTACAGCTCCATTTTGGCTCAGCAAATTCAACTTGGGAGGAACTTGCTACTTGAGCTTTAATTCCTAATGGAACAACGTGTGGCTAATGAAACATAATCTAATTTTCCTTCAGAGAACAGCTTGACATAAAGCTTGGAATAAAAGAAAACAAATTCCATCTCCCAACCTTTCACTCATTATGTAGTTTCATCATCTAAACTAGTGCTTCCATAGCTAGTGTGTTATCACAATGTGACAATAACGATCTCAACAAGTACTTCACATGAAGACATCAAGAAGCAATTTGTGCCAGCAAGCAACGTTTGATGAAAGGAAACACGGGATGGAGGGAATCAATTGAACATACATGCTAAACTTATACTTGGAGAAATCAATAGAGTTACCGATTTTGTGAGATATATATGTATAGATAAAATTTTGCGTTTAGAAAATGAACACTAAGATCTTGTGATCTTAACGTCTTCTTCGCCCATAGAATATTCATGGAAAACTTGGTATGTTTGTATTTTTAGAGAGTGACCTGCCATCATGAACTTTGTACAAAGAGAGGCGGCAGGCTTATTATATTGATAGGGACCTCCGAGTCATATGCAGCTCTCATGAGCCATGGGCAGGCAGCTCGCCCCCCTATTTAAACACCTCCCCTATCTCTCACCCTTCACCACTTCATCAAATCCTCCATTGCTCTCTTCCTTGCTATCTCCAAGTCAAGCTTCCAACTGCTCTCATCACTTCTTTAGCTCTGCTCTGTTCCCACCTGCCGTTGCATCCAATCCCCACTTACACAACCAAGAATGGTCTTCATGGCTGATCAATTCGACTTCTTCTCGCGGAGGTGCGCGTGGGTGAACGGTCCGATCATCGTCGGGTCCGGCCCCTCCGGCCTGGCCGTCGCAGCATCCCTGAAGGAGCACGGCGTGCCCTTCGTCATCCTCGAGCGCTCCGACTGCATTGCCTCCCTCTGGCAGAAGCGCACCTACGACCGCCTGAAGCTTCACCTCCCCAAGCAATTCTGCCAGCTGCCCAACTTCCCCTTCCCGGAGGACTACCCCGAGTACCCCACCAAGAAGCAGTTCGTCGACTACCTGGAGTCGTACGCCAAGCACTTCGAGATCAGCCCCCGGTTCAACCAGTCCGTGCAGTCGGCGAGGTACGACGAGACGAGCGGGCTGTGGCGCGTGAGGACCGTCGGAACCGGCGCCGAAGCGGGAAACAGGAGCCACGAGATGGAGTACATTGGCAGGTGGCTGGTGGTCGCCACCGGTGAGAACGCGGAGAAGGTCGTCCCCGAGCTGGAGGGACTGGGCGAGTTCGGCGGCGACGTGACCCACGCTTGCGACTACAAGTCCGGCGAGGCCTACCGCGGCAAGCGCGTGCTGGTGGTCGGTTGCGGAAACTCCGGCATGGAGCTCTGCCTCGACCTCTGCGACCACGACGCCTTCCCTGCCATGGTGGTCCGCGAGTCGGTGAGCGATCCTTGCTGAATGAATCCCACTTTTAATATGCTTCCCGCATCGGCATCTTTCCTGATAAACGCCGCTTGATCGCAGGTTCATGTACTGCCGAGGGAGGTTCTCGGGAAATCCACGTTCGAGTTGGCTGTTATGCTAATGAAGTGGCTGCCGCTGTGGCTGGTGGACAAGATCCTGCTGGTATTGGCATGGCTGGTGTTGGGAAGCATCTCCAAGTATGGGTTGAGGAGGCCGTCCACAGGTCCCCTGGAGCTCAAGAACACGCAGGGGAGGACCCCTGTCCTCGACATCGGGGCTCTCGGCAAGATCAGATCCGGCGACATCAAGGTGGTCCCTGGAATCAAGAGGTTCTCACCGGGAAGAGTTGAGCTCGCCGACGGCCAGGTCCTCGACATCGATTCCGTCGTCTTGGCCACCGGATACCGCAGCAATGTGCCTCAGTGGTTTCAGGTACTAACCAAGATTCTCTACTGTTCCAGCTCGACAGTTAAGAGTAGTTTGGTTATACTGTATTTGATGAGACAGTTTTACTGTCCAAGAACCACTCGAAAGCCATGACTACTACTACTACTACTACTACTACTACTTCTTCTTCCTCAGACATTAATTCTGGTGTTAAATGAGAGATTGATCCATATTTGTTTGAATCTGCAGGGATGTGATTTCTTCTCCAAGGATGGGTTTCCAAAGACTCCATTCCCCAACGGGTGGAAGGGGCAGTCTGGCCTCTATGCAGTGGGCTTCACGAGGAGAGGCCTCTCTGGTGCTTCCTCAGATGCAGTGAAGGCGGCCAAGGACATCGGTCGGATGTGGAGGGAGGAGACGAAGCCCGCAAAACGGCCTGTCGCCTGCCACCGGAGATGCATCTCGCAGATCTGAGGGCATGGCTCATCATCTCCTGCAAATTCTTCTCTACTTCTTTGTTTTCCTTTTTCGTGTGGCTGAGATGGACTGTAGACTAGTGTAACATAGAGCAGCAGAAGTGCATGGAGCCCTCTCTCAATAGTGCCCAAGTTTTGGAACAACAAATGGGCCTACTGTACAGAGAACAGTTGATGATGATGAGGCTTTTCTCACTTTTGTGAACTTTGTACACCCTTTCACAGCATTACATCAATGGAAACACTACTACTATGATATCTTGCTGTCTTAATTCTCTCTCTCACTGTCCAAACTGCAAGGTGAACAAAGCTGATCATGTTTCATCTCCATGTGGTTGCTGACAAACAAGACCGGCATCTCATAGCAATGCACTGCAGATACTGTAGCCTTCATGAATTATTTCTGGGAAGGCATGGAGCTCAGATTCATTCTGCATGGCTCAATCTTGCTTTCAAAAGACAAGCATTCCCCTCCGCTGGAAAAATTCAAAGAGTTCCTAACAGTTGCAGGCAATGATAGGGCCTTTTCACTGGAGATGGCCCTCCTATATTCTCCAGCACTATCAACTCACATTCTACTCTGTAACAGGGTACAATGCATGTAAAAGAGAATCTTAAAGTGCTGTGCCATCTCGGTTCTCTATCTCAGTTCAAAAGTGGGGATCAAAAGCATCGTACCCCTGGTCAGACTCTGAACTTAGCTCTACTTCCATCCTGAGGCATCATGAAATCTTACCGGACCATTTGTTCCACTTCTGATCATTGGAAGAATGTAGCATTTCACTGATGGGGAGTTCATGGATTCTGAGATCCCTCTGATGAGTTCTGAATAACAATCCAAAACTGCACTGTCAATGTGCATTTCAGATGCCACCACACATGTTCTGCCTCACTGACCTCAGGTGACCTTTGCCCTGGTCCATGGAGGACAGCTTACAGCTTGCTCTGATGCAGTCTGACCAGATGGCTGTATGCTTGTGCTCGTACAAGCAAACATATGTGCATCTGTACCATCATCACCAATTTGCAGATGTTTGGTTTGAAGTCTGATGACATGATTTAGGAGCTGAAAGAGAAAGCTCAGCGCCACCAGCATCAAGTTGTGATCAAGATGGCCCCATTGGTGGAGCTTGGCAGTAGGATGGAAAACTTCATGGTGATCCTAGTGGAGGTCATCTTCTATTTGTAAAGAACCAAATCCTCCTAAAGCCTCTTACTGATCTTCTCTACCTCTCTTCTTATTTTCCATCAGTAATCTGTAAAATGAGTTTATTTTTTAGCCAGAAACTGCGTGAATAATAAGCCTGTTGGGACAATGTTCATCACAAGCATATGAATTATTTAGGCTCTCAAACATCATAGTGTCATTATCAATACCTATCACATTCTTTATGGACTTTCAGCTGTAAAAAAATTATGCATATTGCTCCTCAAAGAGATCCATATCTATTACTTATCTAATTATTTGTCATAGTTAGAGCAATTTAGATATCTCCATTTCAATATTAGTCTTGTCTTCCTTTTTCTTCATATGGTTGTTTCTTTTGAGGATTGAGAAATCTATTCCAGAGCTGATTCAAAAAACCTGTTCTTGAAGCAGAATACCAAACAATGCTTAAAAATGGAGGAGGTTTTCTCCTTCCTCTCTTTTGTTCTTCTCTAATGAGGATTAATTATCATGTTGCAGCTTAGGATAAACTTATTTGAAGTTGGAACCCCCACAAAATGTGTTTCTGGAGTTTCTTATTAGATCGAGGACCTGTGAACTCTAAGATTAGTGCTTTCAATTATCAGAGATACATCAAAGGTCTCTGAAATTTAAAGATATATTTCAACTTGCAGGACACATTTTCTTATGGAGTTCATATTGTCAACTACAAGAAAATCTGCTTAAGGTTTTTTTTATTTCAACTCTTAAAAGTGAATTAACTATTTAGCTCTGAAATGTTCTTTTAATTTGACAAGTGGTCATTCTCGCATTAAAATTCAAAGCTTTGATTCTCATTAACTAAAAGGTCATATAGTCAGTAGCATTAGAAATCAATGTCAACATGCAGGATACTTTCACATCATTGAATTCACAGAGAATAATAAAATGTCAACGAGACTTCTACTTTAGATGCCATGGCTACAGGTGATTTTGGTTGTGAAAGAAAAAAAAACATGGTTTGTGAATGCATCTCTAACTTTGAATATAGAAGTGGAAGCAACGTTAACTACTTATTTATGCAAAAGCAGCTTCTTTCGAATTTTCTTAAAGAATTCTGTGTCTACAAAATCAACCTAGTCATCAGTCTTTCATAGTTTCATGCAGCTTATCGAAAAATCTCAATATTCACAATATTTCGGCAGCCAAAGTATTCTATTAGTTGCTGCCGAATTTAAAACTCACACTTTGGAGTTGTCTTTAAAGACTTTTAATCAAGGTTTACAATATCGTCCGATGTAATATAGTACATTACGAATAGTATTTATCAGTCTGATAATCTTCGACTAGGGTAAACCAGGAGGTACGTCCATTATAAAGCTTATATCACTCGAGATGCTCAGTACACTTTGTTACGGACTTAACTGGTTTTGCCTAAATCGTGCGGTACCCTTGCGTGTCCGTCTGCAAAGGTCAGCCTCCCCGATATCTCCCATGGTCCCTTAGGACCTACAAAAGAGAAAACGGGTTAGAGAAAGTGCCTCACTCGGAATCCACAAGCAAACATCTCTGAAAACACTTCATAGCCAATGCAAATTACAAACATATTTTACAAACTCTGAACGGTTGCATAACAAAGGGTCAAAATGGTCCACTACACCGAATATCTCTCACAAGTGTCCACATGACACGATCTTTATTTACAAGCCTAAAGCGGCCACCAAACCTGACTAAAAATGGGATTATTAAGTCTTCAGTCGTCCCTCTACATGCTGTGCAAAGCATGAACATACCAAAAGACACAGACATACATAAGCATTATATCAAACATTCTGTTTAGAAGTTTGTCCGTGACATTCTCCCCCACCCATCCCTTTGACATCCTCGTCGAAGCCTTTGCCGATACTGCAACTCCTCATCTTTGCTGAGTCTTCAATCTTCTGCTCCAGTTGTAATGTGCCTCTTGGCTCCTAGCTACTCTCCGCTACTATTTTTTGAGTAGTCGAACTTTTGATCTGCAATGCTGCTTCAACTCGCCAATGACTCTGACTCTAGTGTGGGGTTGGCTGAGTTATGTTGATCCTTGTTGGTTCTTGCGGATCCTTCAGATGAAGAAAAAGACCATCCTTACTTTGCGCTAGTCTCTCGAATGACTCATGCTTCTTGAATTGGGTGGATGCTGGTTGGAGCTTTGACGAGCATCGCTTCGTAAACTTTTAAAGTTTTTGGGTCCTTCCTCCATAAACTTTGTCCATCGACTCTTCTTTCACTTAGTTGTCCCTTCTAAGTAGGTTCGCATCACTTCCGCTTTCGATTGGCATTTCGTTGGGAAATGAAACGGATAATCTACTCTCAGTAGCACTAATCATCGTTGGTGAGGATTTGACAACTATTGTCTTCCATTATCTTCGAATGGTCTTTGAACCTGTGCAGAGCTCCTTTGTTGGATAGATAA
>LVTN01001334.1:72378-82454 GCA_001649415.1 Musa itinerans
CGCCTCCTCGAGGTTGTACTCCATGCATCGAGCTGGTTACTGGCCTTCGCCTGCTCTTTGCTCACACTTCTAAAGCACTTGAAGTATTTGCACTTCTTGCATTGAGTCAGTTACTGTGATTTACCTTCTCAATGCAATCGAACTTCTAGAATGCAGAAAGTTTTCACCCCAACTTGGAGTAAGTCTCTAGTAGTTTTGGTCACCTTTGGGATTGTACCATCTTCTCCATCAACTCTGCCGCCTACTCCACTGAGTAGCAAAGGTACAGCATCGCGTACTACTTGCTTCGTTCCTTGGTCGTGCACACTTGCATGACCCGAAGTCCTTCACTTTCGGCTATCTTAATAAGAAGCTCGTTGATACCGGTCTTATGAAGTTCTCTGGCCTCTGCCCTTCAGCCTGGCCTCTTTTACGACCAAGCATCTTCCCTCCATAAGAATAAGGGATCGATGACCTCACGGGAGTCCCACCTCTACGGTATCATGGCATTGTCATGCCCATGGCCCTACTATGTGTTACCTCACATCTACATCCCTTTTCTTCATGATCGGTAGAACTGCTTCTGTGGCACTCCTTCGAGGCCACCTTCATTCTAACCAATGCTTTGTTTTGGGTAGCTAAGTCCCTTTGGACTCGTCGTCGCTTCCTCGCCTCTTTCGACCCCCTGCTTCAACACCTCTATATTCTCAAGCAGTTCCTCTTGGTCGATGGAAAGATAGACTGCAACTCCAATGCATGACCTCTGCCATCGTGTTGTAGGGTTTGCACCAATTATGTTTTCCTTAGCTTCCTTGGGAGCAACGTTCGCTTACTCGACCTTATCCTCTGACTTGCCGGGCTCCCTTAAGCAAATATGAGCTCTGGAGTAGTCCGACTCTCCAACTATTTTGATCATACCTCTGCATGACTAAGTCCCTCCCATGGAACTCACTAGTACTTGCATTCGAACTTTTCCCTTGGTGGTACACAACCCCCCTATGTTGATGACCAAGGCTTTCATCCAATGCAAAATTTGATGTACGCACGGAAGACCCACCTCTACGGTACCATGGCTTTCACTCCTTGAATCCATAGTCTTTCTTACCGTCATGTTGTTCATCGAAGCGGAGCTCCCAATAGCTTCCGATCATATGTCCATATGATATAGTCCCTCACGGGAAGAGATTCGTGTATATCGCATTGTCACGAATTGTTCCACCATGATCCACTGCACCATGTCATCTCCTGGTGATATCTTCATTGCATTCTGATCCTTGTGGGATGAACTCGGATTATGATCCCTCCATATGTGGCCTCTGCCAACACATCGTAGGGCCTCTTTCACCTTCGATTATGTTCGCTCCTTTGGCAATCGACCTTCGTCCACCCGCTCTCGGGTCACACTTAGACGAAGCACTACTCTAGGACAGTCCATCGCTTAGTAGCTCCTGAAGTCTATTGACTTCACTGAAATTGGTGCACTATTATCTGGATCCTGGGCCTCTGCCCCTACCAGCATAATCTCTGTCGTGCATCGCTTCCTTCATGGCAACTTGAATGGCAACACTGTGGCATATTCTTCAAGAGTACTTGCCTTCACATCCTCTTGCCCCATGCCAAGGCCTTTTGAACCTAACTTCGCATCTGCAAGTTGAGTCGCCTTAGTTCCTCCATCAAATGCTTCTTCGAGATAAGGTGCATGTGCCCAGAAGCTCCTTTCGTCTTTGGCACCATGCAAAATGAGTCCACTTCATCAGAATGAAGGACCTATGGAACAACATGATCCTACTCTTGTCTCTGCCAGAGTTCATGTCCTTGACCTCTATCCAAGGAAAGCTCTATGCCTCCGCTCCATGTTCCATCTTCTATGCCGGCTCACTTCATGCGGCTTGGGTACTTCACCAAGTTACACCCAAGTTGCTCCGCTCCTCGTTTTGCATTGGGTTGATGGTGGTCCTCGCGCCCACCATTCCACGAGTCAGCCATTCCTTGAGTCTGATCTCCATATCGACTCCAAGTGTGCCTTGGATCACTCCCCCACTTGCTCTCACAATGCATCCCCCTAATGCATTATCTCAAGCGAGATCATGCGACGACTCCTCGCCGCTCGCTCGGTCCATTGAGCTTTGTGAAGTTGGTTTTTGAGGTACTCCTCCTCAACATATGCAATCCGTTACACTTGGTTCTCCCTCTGAAGATCCGAGACTTATCTCTCCTAGATATCTATCCCGTTGGAGTAACTTCTCTCTTTGCTTCGTTCTCTTTGAATGTTTCGGAGACCACCATCGCCTTGGACTACTTCGCCTTGCTGAACAAATTGTGCATTGTTCTGCCTCCTGCAAACGCACTTGCTAGATTGCAATTCCATGTCAATATAGCCCCCGCTGCACCCCTCAAGGCCTAGCAACATGCTAAACTCACTGCACACTTCAGCCTCTTACAGACGTTATCCTTCTTATGCTGAAGAGAAAGTTTCAATGCTCCATGATGCCGAGCTTCGGCTGTCTTGGAATGGCCACGAACATCCTATCGTTCGCATACAAACCCTCGCATGAGTATCAAATTCTTCGAGTTAGCAATTCCCCTCACCTCTGTGAGCTTTGCACAACTATTTCGATTGCTGAACAACCCATTCCGCCTTGCATGGTCTTATCCTTTACCAAGCGCCTCGCTTGCCTTGAGCACCATCAAGTATAGTTGTCAACATTGAGCCATAGCTCAAACTCAGCCATCCCAACCTTTGTGCGCTTTGCATTCTTCTCAGCTTGCTTGTTCTCGTGGTACCTCTCGCGCAAAAGGTTGGCCATTCCTCTGAATGCCAATCTCAGATGCCCGCTCCTTTGAGCGATTCTATTTCCTTGCATCTCCATGCCTGTTTACCCCAAAACGATCGTGTGTGCTAGGTGCCCTCAACGCAACCCCGCTAGGTCCTTCACGTTTGCATGCCAAGTGTTTCTATGAGTGCTTGTCCTGCTCTGATACCATCTGTCACGGACTTAGTTGGTTTTGCCTAAGTCGTGCAATACCCTTGCGTGTCCATTTGCAAAGGTCAACCTCTTCGATACCTCCCATGGTCTCTTAAGACCTACAAAAGAGAAAACGGGTTAAAGAAAGTGCCTCACTTGGGATCCACAAGCAAACATCTCCGAAAACACTTCATAGCCAATGCAAATTATAAACAGACTTTACAAGCTCCGAACGGTTGCACAACAAAGGGTCAAAATGGTTCACTACAGACCGAATATCTCTCACAAGTGTCCACATGACATGACCTTTATTTACAAGCCTAAAGCGACCACCAAACCTGACTAAAAATGGGACTATTAAGTGTTCGATCGTCCCTCTACATGCTGTGCAAAGCATGAATATACCAAAAGACACGGACATACATAAGCATTATATCAAACATTCTGTTTAGAAGTTTGTCCGTGACAACTTGGTACAAGGCCCGTAGAGTCTGGTATAGGGTGGTAAACGTCATGCATCATACATTTTCTATTTTCACCCTTTTTAAATTTTTCAAATTTGATAAATATTGTATCGATGATCGATAGGTCAATACGAGTCTTTGAGCAATACAATAAATGAAATTGTGAACCTTGCTTCTAATGATAAGAGTTGATAGAAAAAACTCAAATGGTGACAAGGTCTTGGTTGACAATAAATGTATACTGAAAGTTGAATCAAAATAACCCAATTAGAAAAACTGTATGACTAGCACTACTATATCTGATGATGCAAGCACTTACAAATACGGAGGTGGTCAAACTTCAGAGCTTTAACATTCTGGGTAGTCGGATTCTGCATGAGTCGAAGTAGATACAGTTCCCAAAAGAAGAAAAAAAAACACAAATGAAACTAGACAAATCACTCTGTAGCTGACTTCTGGTGTCAGCTTTTATTTCTTTACTACCTTAGAAGGATGAAAGGGACCACATGGACCCGCTCCTGACGGGATGAGAGAGAGATCGCAGACTCCATCAAGAGCTTCTTCTCTCAAAAGCAATAAAAGGGTCCCATTGCCAAGTGGCAGACAAGTCATGTGACTGATCATTCTTCTTCAATGACATGGCTGAGGTGGAGATCAACTGCCAATGGGCAGCCCGCAGACCACACCTATCCACTGCCACATTGAATTGATGGACCAATCATCCCTTATTTGTGGTGCACCGCGAGTAGTCCTGCCCGTGCCACCAGCTCTGAGGTTACCTACCATCAAGGTTGAGAAGAATTGAAAGGTGGTCCATCTAACGCTCCTGATAAACCAATATACTGGTCCCATAATAAGTGATAACTTTGCTTGAACGATGTTATTCCCCATGGTAACACCCATGTGATACCCCTCTTCATCAGCATTTAAGCACAAACTCCAACTGAGTTAGTAGCTGCTTGTCACCAATCCATTAAATACGAAGCATATTCAGATTGCAAATTAAATGCACATTCCCTGAGAGCATTCATGGGTTTTGATTGCTGGAAATGGCTCACAGTATATTTAGCCATCTGGAATTAATAAATCCACTGTTTGCTAGCAGCAGCAGGTTTTCTTCATTGGCATTGCGGGTCTCTTTAAAGAAAGCAAGATCCAGCTTTTCTCAATGTTTTTCTTGTTCTATTATCACCTGCGTTTAACAATGAACTGCACCTACAAATGTTTATCGTCTACAAAGTGTCCCTTCTTTAAAATGAATTCACTTAGATGCAAGTGTCAGCAAGCACATACCTTCTTCTCCGAGCAAGTGAGTGACTGAGACATTCCAAGAGTAGATTTGGTTTAGTCAAAAGACGGAGAGATACTGACGACACTCAGAGTCATCGAATTCTCCTTTAACATGATCACCAGTGATAAAGATGTGCTGCCAGGATAGAATTTTTCATGCATTCTGCTAAAAAATCCGTGAAACCTTATGACTCACCAGTGTCAAAACTTATAATATCGACATTTTATTGTTTATTCAGACACCCACTCCACATCAATCTTGTTATTCTGCACATTATTGCATTTGATGAGGAGAGTATGTGGCCCTATCGACGGAGCTAAGCGGTGGGGAAGCTCTCCTCAATTTTTGATTTCCTAAAAAGAATCAACAGTAGTGAAGAATATAATTGTGTTCAACTAATTCATCTTACGATAACTGCATGAAAAAGAACATTGGATATTGATAATATCTTTGATGGTTCAAAATATAAACAGTTAGCACATAAATGTAGAACTGAGTTTATCTGCCGACCACTTAAACTAAGCATTGATGGACGGCCAAGCAACAGGGAGATTCCACAACTTTCCTCTAAAGACAGAAACAAAAAAACCATTGTATGGGAATACATGCAGATTGTGGTTAAGCCTCTGTCACTAACATTCCTGGTCTACAGGTTGGTTGACTTGAAGCTCGATAGAACAAATGTTCAGGGTATTGTCGAGTATTTCCAAATACACTCTTCCTTTTGGCAGGTAGCTAAAGAGGTGCCTTCACATCATGTGTTCACAAAATTCCATCCCCAACTTAGCTCAAGAGCCTTCTCGAGAAGTTAGCATAAACTTAATGTTAGTTAAACAACAGACAAATTCAAAATGATGTCATAAATCAGTTGCAAATCCTCTCGCAACTAACAAAACATTACATAATGACCACAAGACATACATGTGTGATGTGACATTATAGTAACTTATCCAATTATCCTTCCACTTGTAGATCACAGGTAAGATATGGCATTGTTCAAAACCATCAAGATTTGGTCCTAAAAGTGGAAGCAGCACAATATCTTGTGGGAGTATCACAGTTTTTACTGAATCTTGACATTGCTGATAATATTGTTACAATATAAAAAGTAATTGCTTATTTTGAAAAAGCTTTTGATGATATTGCTTATCATCAAGTAATTGCTTATTTTGAGTACATATCAATTAAAGCATCGTTCAGAAAATTCTCACCATTTAACCCTACTATGATGGTAACATGATAGCTCGCGAGAAATTTAGTGCCAGGAGGACTCTTGTCAAAGTGATCTTATTTGTCGCTGGGCCATCTCTCAGAAGAGCCTTGGAGCTTCCTCCTATTCTCCATTCACAACATCCACAACAACCGTAGTAATGCACGCCACAATATTTATTAAACTCATCCCATCGAAAACAAACCTTACCAACTCCATTCACCTCACCCTCAAATACGTATCTGTTAAACAACTCCGAAATCAGGACCCAAAGCCAAATTATTTATCAAAACAAAAAATTGCATCACCTTTGCTCCAATGATAAAGACAAATTTTTATAGTCCTGCCACATCTATGTCATTCACTATATCTGTTACTTGTGAGGGTGACGTCACATCAATATCATAAACTTAAAAAAATAAAAAATTAATAATCATTTTCAAATGATATATTCAAATATAATTTTTAAATTAATCAAATCATAAACATATGAGACATCTATCTCTCAAAAGTTCTCAAAACCCTAATTGGAATAGCCAAATTAACTTAAACCAAACTCAATTTAGTTAGGACCAGAACCAACTTCAAATCTGTATAGAATCAATCTGGAATTACCCTAAATCGACTTAAATCGATCAAACCTATTCGATTTAATTAATTAGTGAATTCAAACCAATAAAGGGAGAGGAAATTAGATTATGTCATATAGTGCTAGTCCAAATTGAACCGACTCCCCTGAGTCTTGGATAGGTCATGTATGTCGCATATGCTTGTCCTAAGTAATAAGTTTAACTAATGTACAATAGGCTGAATAGAGGAGCAACGATGTGTCTAACGACAATCGCATAGTTGGGCAGACCTGACTTCATAGATTGAAGTAAGCCTCTCATCAATGATCCTCTCTTCGGAGAATAATTTATATTTTATTTTTAATTTATTTTACTTTCACACATAAAAATAGAAATATAATATTTATTTCTTATGGTTCACGTATAAAAATGGAATATAAACTATTTACTTTTTAAACATCACATCGCTCATTAGGAAATAAATCAATTAATAATTTAATTAATTTTTTAACTTATCCACATGATTAAAGAAATTAATTTTAATTATTTTCTTAATCATACTATGCAAGCGGATCCGCACATCACATCGCAGGCCGCAACGTGCACTAAGGCGACGGACGACAAATGATGCACGGGTGCGATCATACCAGCACTAAAGCATCGGATCCCATCAGAAATTTGAAGTTAAGCATGCTTAGGTGAGAGTAGTACTAGGATGGATAACCCCTTGGGAAATCCTTGTGTTGCACTCCTTTTGCACCTAAGCGACGAAAACCTTCGAGGCGATGGTTTTTGGGCCTAGAATTTGCCATAACTACTTCACAGTCAACCTCGTGGGGCACGAAGAGAGCTTCCATGCAGGCGCATCCCCCCATCACATCGCAGGCTGCGATGTGCACATAGGCAAGGGATGACAAATATTGTAAGGGTATGATCATACCAGCACGAGATCCCATCAGAACTCCGAAGTTAAGCGTACTTGGGCGAGAGTAGTACTAGGATGGGTGACTCCCTAGGAAATCCTCGTGTTGCACTCCTTTTTGCGCTCGAGGCGATGAAAACCTATCCCGTAGGCCTCTCCCTTGGGAAGTCCTCGTGTTGCACCCCTTTTTGCGTCCCGAGCGACGAAAACCTATCCCGCAGGCCTCCGTGGCGACAGTTTTGCGGCCCGGAATTTGCTGTGACCGCTACGCCGTCAGTCTCGTGGGGCTCGGAGAGAGCTTTCCGGATTGGGGTCGCAATAGCGATTCCGAGATCGTTCAATAAAGCCCCGCTGGTTTCAGCGCGCGCGGGGTGCCCCGGTCACTGATACGCCGGCCGCGACGTGCACAGAGGCGAGGGACGACTGACCGCAATGGTGATTCCGAGATCGATCGAGATGGTTTCTGGGGGCCCCGGTCATAGATGCGCCGGCCGCGACGTGCACATAGGAGAGGGACGATGCACCAAAAATGAGAGTGATCAAACTAGCACTAAAGCACCGGATCCCTTCAGAACTCCGAAGTTAAGTGTGCTTGGGCGAGAGTAGTACTAGGATGGGTGAACCCCTGGGAAGTCCTCATGTTGCACTCCTTTTTGCGCCCCGAGCGACGAAAACCTGTCCCATAGGCCTCTCCCTTGGGAAGTCCTCGTGTTGCACCCCTTTTTGCGCCCCGAGCGATGAAAACCTGTCCCATATGCATCTCCCCTGGGAAGTCCACGTGTTGCACCCCTTTTTGCGCCCCGAGCGATGAAAACCTGTCCCATATGCATCTCCCCTGGGAAGTCCTCGTGTTGCATCCCTTTTTGCGCCCCGAGCGACGAAAACCTGTCCCGTAGGCCTCCGAGGCGACGGTTTTGCGGCCCGAAATTTACCGTGACCGCTACGCCGTCAGTCTCGTGGGGCTCAGAGAGAGCTTTCCGGATTGGGGTCGCAACAGCGATTCCGAGATCATTCGAGAAAGCCCCGCTGGTTTCAGCGCGCGTGGGGGGCGACGTGCACACAGGCGAGGGACGACGGACCGTAATGGCGATTCCGAGATCGATCGAGATGGTTTCTGGGGGCCCCGGTCATAGATGCGCCGGCCGCGACGTGCACATAGGAGAGGGACGATGCACCAAAAATGAGAGTGATCAAACTAGCACTAAAGCACCGGATCCCTTCAGAACTCCGAAGTTAAGTGTGCTTGGGCGAGAGTAGTACTAGGATGGGTGAACCCCTGGGAAGTCCTCATGTTGCACTCCTTTTTGCGCCCCGAGCGACGAAAACCTGTCCCGTAGGCCTCTCCCCTGGGAAGTCCTCGTGTTGCACTCCTTTTTGCGCCCCGAGCGACGAAAACCTGTCCCGTAGGCCTCTCCCCTGGGAAGTCCTCGTGTTGCACACCTTTTGTTGCACCCCTTTTTGTGCCCCGAGCGACGAAAACCTGTCCCGTAGGCCTCTCCCCTGGGAAGTCCTCGTGTTGCACACCTTTTGTTGCACCCCTTTTTGTGCCCCGAGCGACGAAAACCTGTCCCGTTGGCCTCTCCCCTGGGAAGTCCTCGTGTTGCACACCTTTTGTTGCACCCCTTTTTGTGCCCCGAGCGACGAAAACCTGTCCCGTAGGCCTCTCCCCTGGGAAGTCCTCGTGTTGCACACCTTTTGTTGCACCCCTTTTTGTGCCCCGAGCGACGAAAACCTGTCCCGTAGGCCTCTCCCCTGGGAAGTCCTCGTGTTGCACACCTTTTGTTGCACCCCTTTTTGTGCCCCGAGCGACGAAAACCTGTCCCGTAGGCCTCTCCCCTGGGAAGTCCTCGTGTTGCACACCTTTTGTTGCACCCCTTTTTGCGCCCCGAGCGACGAAAACCTGTCCCGTAGGCCTCCGAGGCGTCGGTTTTGCGGCCCGGAATTTGCCGTGACGGCTACGCAGTCAGTCTCGTGGGGCTCAGAGAGAGCTTTCCGGATTGGGGTCGCAATAGCGATTCCGAGATCGTTCGAGGAAGCCCCGCTGGTTTCAGCGCGCGCGTGGGGCGGCGTGCACACAGGCGAGGGACGACGGACCGCGATTCCGAGATCGATCGAGATGGTTTCCGGTGGCCCCGGTCATAGATGCGCCGGCCGCGACGTGCACATAGGAGAGGGACGGCGCACCAAGAATTTGTGCGATCATACCAGCACTAAAGCACCGGATCCCATCAGAACTCCGAAGTTAAGCGTGCTTGGGCGAGAGTAGTACTAGGATGGGTGACCCCCTGGGAAGTCCTCGTGTTGCACTCCTTTTGTTGCACCCCTTTTTGTGCCCCGAGCGACGAAAACCTGTCCCGTTGGCCTCTCCCCTGGGAAGTCCTCGTGTTGCACTCCTTTTTGCGCCCCGAGCGACGAAAACCTGTCCGGTAGGCCTCTCCCCTGGGAAGTCCTCGTGTTGCACACCTTTTGTTGCACCCCTTTTTGCGCCCCGAGCGACGAAAACCTGTCCCGTAGGCCTCTCCCCTGGGAAGTCCTCGTGTCGCACACCTTTTGTTGCACCCCTTTTTGCGCCCCGTGCGACGAAATCCTGTCCCGTAGGCCTCCGAGGCGTCGGTTTTGCGGCCCGAAATTTGCGGTGACCGCAACGCAGTCAGTCTCGTGGGGCTCAGAGAGAG
>LVTN01001335.1:2626-36729 GCA_001649415.1 Musa itinerans
AATGGGCTGATCCATTCGGCCCAATTTGGGTCTGTTAAGGGCCCAGTTGGCCCCAGATTAAGTTAATAGGATTACCTCCCAATCCTAACTTAATCTTCATGCTAACTACGATAATAAAGACATTAATACTGCAAATCATGTTCCGGTGTGTCAATCACTTCTTCCGGCGAGTTTTCGGCGAACTTCCGGCAAACATCCGACAAACCCTCGGTGATGCTCCGGCGGACTCCCGGCAAACTCCTGGACTTACGACGATCCTCTTGGCAAGTTCCGATGAGCTTCTTTAGCAAGCTCCTGAACTTCTCGGATTGTTCCTGCAGAACCTCCGACGACCGTCCGGACTTCCGACGAACTCTCGAACCCCCAACGTGATCTTGGTCTTGACTCCGGCTCAACACTTGCTGCATGTCTTACTACCATCGTAGTTAATCCTGCACACTTATCTCAACATATAGATTAGATAAACAAATGACAATTGACTTCATCACCAAAATTCGAGATTCAACAAAGTTAAATTACTATCATGTCACGATCATCAATAGGGTAAAACTAACTTGTCTCACGATGGTATAAACCCAGCTCACGTTCCCTATTGGTGGGTGAACAATCCAACACTTACGAGCATTGTGCTCGTGGGCAGAACTGCCAGTAAGGGTGCCTACCCACTGTAGCGTCGCGTACGGGCGCTACGCCAACGAGTAGAGAAGCTCGCGGGGGCAACAGCGCATGCGGGCATTGCGCCCGTGGGCTGAGCCGGCCTACGGGCAAGGGCGGCACCCCCGCCACTGGCAGGGTAGCATCGGTGGCAACACAATAGGGGAGAAGAGAAGGATTAGGTTTTTTGGGCAAAAAGATAGTTTTACCCCTCAGAATTTTAGAAATTCTGAGTCCATCCTTTCTATCCAAATTACCAAAATACCCTTCATAATTCAAAATTTTTGCATATCCTAAATTTTAAAAAATATTAATTAATTAAAAAGTTTAATTATTATTATTATTATTATCTAGTAGTCCTACGTAACAATATTTACATGTGATGCATGATGTTGACGGATGATCATGGACTATGTAATGTGTGTGTACATGTGATTATTATTATTTTTGGGGCCTACGAGCCTCTAATTTTATTCTCGTTTATTGTCGGGCCTGCGTGCCTATGATTAAATTGTAATCACACAAGGAGGCGCAACGGGAGCATGGAAGCGATAGCGAGACTCACAAGACCGACGATCGCGATTCATGGAATGTGTCGAGATGCTGACGGAACTGACGAGGACAAGATGGACGATCATAGGGCATGGAGATGCTGCACTCATAGATCTTGATGTGAGTGATTAGGCCCACTAGTTTGGGGTTGATCACATTAGGGTGTGGTCCATGATCATCTGATGTGATTACTTGTACACCTACTATATATATATATATATGCATACGATGTAGATATATATTAAATATGTATGTGTATGACATGTCATATTAGGAGACCAAATCAAAAATCCCCTCTCTTTATAATATTAAGTTGGTAAACGTGAGACAATTTGATTGATCCACGTGGCCTTCTATCGTTATAGGTAGGGACTAATTTCTGACATAGGTTGAGTTGGTCGAGTTACTCGATGCTCACTTATTTCGCGATTCGCTATCTTGCCTATGACATAGAGATGTCATTGGTGACTTGAAGACATTGTATGCTTGGTCAAGTCACTTGAGGGCAAATTGTTGAATCAAACTCATCTTGTAATGATGGTGGTGACTTGACCGAACATCATGGTTGGTCGAGTCACTCGAGGCCATGGTGGTTCGGAGGCTGAACAGGACAGGAATCACAAGGAGTTGTGATTGGCAAGAGTTGCCTACCTTTATGAGGTTAGCATAATTGGTCGAGTCACTCAAGGTTACGTTAAGATGCCGATTGGATCTCGATCCCTGCTAGAAATCTACCGGGGGTCTCTGATTCACATATCAGAGAGAGTTGTGTGATTCGTGAGCAAATAGTGAGAATATATTAAGATAGAAGTCCTTATCTTAATTGTTTATTTTTCTATAAAATCTACATGTTATTTATTTCTGCTACATCTTTATTTTCAGAAAATATCACATTTAAATCCCTTACGTGGCATACTTGATGTCAACCACCTCACTAGTCCAAATTACATCGATTGGCTCTATAACCGGAGAATCATTCTCATGGCGGAGAAAATCATGTACGTCCTTGATATAGTGATGCCTACGCCCGAGGAAGAGGCAAGCGAGGATGAGATCACTCGCTACGTGAAGTACATAGATGACTCCGCTCTTGCTTAGTGTTACATGTTGGGCTCAATGACTCCTGAGTTACAGAGACAACATAAAAAGATGGATGTCAGATCTATTCTCTTACATGTCCGTAAATTGTTTAAGGAATAGGGAATGACTCAGCGATATGAGATATCCAAGAGCCTATTCCGCACTAAGATGACTAAGGAGACACTGGTTCAAAACCATGTCCTAAAGATGATTGAGTGGATAGAGAAACTCACAAGTCTAGGAATGGTCCTAGAGGATAACCTTTGTGTGGATCTTATGCTTCAATCCTTTCCAGATTTCTTTTCACATTTCATAATGAATTTTAATATGAACAAGCTTGAGGTGACTCTTCTTGAGCTCCTCAATATGTTGAGGGAGGTAGAGAGCACTATCAAAAAAGAGAAGCCAATTCTCTATATTGGTGAGACCAGAAAGAAAAGGAAAGTAGAAAAGTCCCTTAAGAAGGGCAAGGGCAAGGGTAGATTGGGTAAAGCAAAGGTTGCTAAGAAAGACCCGACAAAGGACAAAGGCCAGTGCTTCCATTACGGCAAAGATGGGCACTGGAAGAGGAACTATAAAAAGTACCTTATAGAAAGGGCGAAACAGAAGCTTGGAGAAGCTTCAGGTACATTCATGACCAGTCTCCATTTGTTAAAATCTTATGATAGCACATGAGTATTCAATACTGGTAGTACTTATCACATCTGCAATTCGTTGCAGGTTCTAGCAGGACTTAGGAGATTGGTAAGAGGCAAGATGGACCTCAAAATGGGCAATAGAGCAAAAGTTGTTGTAGTGGCTATTGGCAAGGTCACCCTACATTTGTTTGGTGGAGCTATTATTACATTGGATGCATGCTATTTTGTTCATTCTATTATCAAAAATATTATTTTCATTTCATGTTTGACAGTTAGTAGATATAAATTAGTTTTTAAAAACAATAGTTGTTCAATATTATTAGATTATGAGATCATCATGAGAGGAATATTGCATAATGGTTTGACACTGCTTCACATATCATGAATGTAAGTGTATTCAAGAGAAAACGAGATGAGGTGAATATTGCATACCTATGATATTGTAGGTTAGGTCACATTCATGAGGGAATAATTCAAAAGTTGCTAAATAATGGATACCAAGATTCATTCGACTATGAGTCATATATAACTTGTGAGCCTTGCCTTCATGGAAAACTGTCCAACTCTCCATTTAGTAGAACTAGAGAGAGCTATTGAGCTGTTGGAACTTATACACAGTGATGTATGTAGTCTTAGGTTAACTCACACTATAGGTGGTTACTCATACTTCATTATTTTTACTAATGATTTCGTAAGGTATGGACGTATGTAGTTGATGAAGTAAAAGTCCAAGGCCTTCGAGAAATTTAGGGAATATAATAATGAAGTGGAGAATCAGACTAGAAAGAGTATCAAGACTCTTCGATCAGATCGAAGAGGTGAGTACTTGAGTATAGAGTTCACTCAGTTCCTCAAGGACCATGGGATTTTGTCTTAGTAGACACCTCATTATACACCCTAGCACAATGGTGAATCTAAAAGAAGGAATCGTAAATTATTAGACATGGTGCGGTCCATAATGAGTTTCATCGACCTCCTCGTCTCATTCTGGGGATACGCCCTAAAAATCGCAGCTTACCTTCTAAATAGAATTCCAACTAAGTTGGTGGTGTCTACTCCATATGAGATATGGAAAGGAAAAAAGCCCAATCTTAAGGTTGTTAAAATTTGGGGCTGCCTTGCCCACGTCAAAAGACACAACCCTAACAAATTGGAATCCCGGATGAAACGGTGCATATTTGTGGGATAGCTCAAGGAAACTAATATGTATTATTTCTATCATCTTGAGGGCCAAAAGGTCTTTGTAACCAAGAGTGCAGTGTTCCTTGAGAAGGAATATATTCTTAGCGGAGAAAATGGGAGCATGATAGAAATGAGCGAGGTTAGAAAACCTAGCTCAAGCCCCACTCCACAGCCCGAGTCTGTTCAGGTACCTAGCACATAAGTTTCGACTTTACATAGGTCTGACAAAGTATCTTAACCTCCTGAGTGATATGTAGGACATATTAGAGGAGTAGATGTTGAGGATATTGATCCTCAAATCTATGGGGAGGCTATTACGAGTATAGACTATGGGAAGTGGTAAGAAGCCATGAATTCTGAAATGGATTCCATGTACTCCAACAAGGTTTGGAATCTAGTTGATACACCCGAGGGTATTGTACCAATTGGTAACAAGTGAATCTTCAAGAAGAAGGTCAGAGTAGATGGAAAGGTAGAGACCTATAAAGCAAGGCCAATGGCTAATAGATATCGTCAAAAGCAAGATATTGACTATGATGAAACCTTCTCACTTGTAGCTATACTAAAATCCATCCAAATTCTGTTGCCTATTGCAGCACACTATGATTATGAGATTTGGAAAATGGATGTGAAAATCGTATTCCTCAATGGCAACCTCAAAGAGATGTATATGATACAACCTGAGGGATTCATGTCCAAAGATAGTCCAGATAAAGTGTGTAGGTTTCTTAGGCCCATTTATGGACTAAAGCAAGCTTCCCAAAGTTGGAACATATGATTTGATGAGGTGATCAGATTTTATGACTTCGTTAAGAATGAATATGAGCCTTGTATATACAGGAAGGTAAGTGGAAGCGCTATCACCTTCTTGGTGTTATATGTGAATGATATCCTAATCATTGTCAAAAGGTTTGGCATGAAAAATTCCAAGAGAAGTCTCACACTGATGAGACATAGGATATAACTTTCTAGGAGTATATCCCCAAAGACTTATAAAGATAAGGCAAACATGGATAGGATACCCTATACCTCAACGATAGGGTCTATCATGTATGTCATGCTATGTACCAGGTCTGATATAGCACATGCTCTAAGTGTCATGAGCTAGTATCAGGCAGTCCAGGCTTAGAGTATTGGAAAGCAGTAAAGTATATCCTTAAGTAATTGAGAAGGACTAAGGATCTTTTACTGGTATATGAAGGTAGTAGCCTTAGGGTTGAAGGTTACACAAACTCAAGTTTCTAGTTTGATGTCGATGATAGCAAGTCTAATTTAGGGTATATGTTCACCTTGAATAGAGGAGTAGTAAGCTGGAAGAGTTCCAAGCAAGATACTATTGCTGACTCAACTACAGAGATAGAGTACATTGTTGTAGTAGAGGTAGCAAATGACAAAGTCTAGATGAATAAGTTCATCATAGATCTAGGAGTCGTGCTGGGCAGCAAGGATCTGATTCCCTTATATTGCGACAACAATGGGGCGATTACTCAAATGAGGGAACTCGGGTCTCATCAGAAGTGTTCTGAGGAGGTTCCAACTTATTAGAGAGATCGTGGCCCAAGAAGATATAGTAGTGGAAAGAGTTCCATCCGAAAATAACATTGCAGATCTATTGACAAAGCCATTGTCTCATATTGTCTTTGAGCATCACAGAGGTCTAATGGGGATCACACACATAAGTGATTATCTTTAGGTCAAGTGGGAGATTGCTAGTCATAGGTGCCCTGCAAGCCAATCACATAAGTGATGTTATGTGTGACATGATACGTATTCTTTATGGTTATTATTATTTGACATTTTATCACTTTATATTGATTGTTACATATATGCATATATGTTGTGATGTCCATGGATCTATGTAATGGGAATCAAATCGTGATGAGATTATAATAATGAGACTATTTCACCTTTAAACATAAACCCTAAATAATCCTGGTCATAGGTTACTCAAAAGGGACATCGAGAGAATCGGACAGACTAGTGTGCTATATACCCATCCATATGATAGAGGTAGTTGATCTCATAGCTACTCGTGTGAGGACACTAAGGATACAGTGTAGGTGCTCATTAGAAAATGAGTTTACTGATTGATCCGCTCACGGAATACTAGATGGTTGATGATGCCTTATTATCAAACAACGATTCTGTAGTCCCAGTAGTGTATCTGGTCCTTAGACTTGAGACACCAAGGATGTCTTGTATGAGTACTCCACTCTTTGATACTGGACTTATAAGTTTGGAAGTTTCAAATCTAGTACAACCGGTTATTAGGAGTGGTACCAACCTTACGAGAGCTATTGAGTATCAATAGAGGATCATCCTCTCTTAGTATCATGAGAGGAATATCCTATGTATTCTTGCTCAAATAAATCTTTGGCCAAGGTCATTCGGATTGAGAGAGAAAGAGTTCTTCGAGAGAATCCGAATAGAGCGAGACTCTAGGAGAAACCGTATGAGCCTAACAACACCATGCCCGATATATGGTCTTTGGGATATTAGATGGATGAAGGACTATAGGAACATAGTAATTGAGGATAAATAGTTCCAAAAGATTGGATTCCCTTGTATCGTCTAGGGACTGTGGTGTAGTTGCCTAGTACATTTGTAGTCGGTGAGTCGAGTGAATTATTATGGAGATAATAATTCACTTAGCCAAAAGGAGTTCTGATATGTATGACTCACGCTAGCTTGATATTGGGCCTATAGGGTCATATATATATGGTAGGTGTTGCGACGAGTAGAGGGTCAGATATGAGATATCTGTTGGAGCCCCTATCTTATTGGATATCCAATAAGCCCCTGAATTATTGGATCCTATAGATAAGATTAAATAAGAGCTAATAAGAGATTATTGGGTAGAGACCCACTAATCTAAGAGGCTTGGGTAATTGGATGGAGATCTAGTACCTAATAGGGTAAGATCCATTAGGGTTAACCGGGGGCCTCTATAAATAGGAGAGAACTAAAGGCCCATAGGTTGGGGCTTCTTCGTTGCCACCTCCTATTCTCCTCTCCCCTTCTCCTCCTTAGATAGCAGGCGCGGAGATTTGAGGAACGTCGTTGTAGCTTTACTGTGTGGATCACCGCTAGATAGGAGGGCGCTTGACCTCCTTCATCCACTCCTATAGATCTACGAGGATTCAAGGATATACGATCTCCTTAGGTAAAATACTATCTCACATGTGGATTTAAGTTTCGCAGGTTTTTGAGCGGATGATTTTGTTTGGGGATTTTGTTTTATGTTCTTCCGCTGCACATGTGATTTCGCCCCTATATTTCCCAACAATAAGGAGGTAGTAGCCTCAGGGTTGAAGGCTACGCGGACTCAAGTTTTTAGTCTAATGTTGATGACAGCAAGTCAAATTCAAGGTATGTGGACACCCTAAATGGAGGAGCAGTATGCTAGAAGAGTTCTAAGTAGGATACTACTATTGACTCGATCATAGAGGCATAGTACATTGCAACAGTAAAGGCAGCAAAGGAGCGAGTCTGAATAAAGAAGTTCATCATAGATCTAGGAGTTGTGCCGGGTAGCAAGGAGCTGATTCCCTTATATTGCGACAACAACAAGGCAATTGCTTAAGTGATATTCAAAGCCAAGTTGTTCGTGCGAAAGATTGGTGTGTAAAAACTCACAAAATTGAAAACTATGTATATAAAAGATTATGTTACCTAGGGAGATCATATATCCCTAAAATCCTACAAATCTATAGGAGAGGATGAAAGAGGTCAAGCATCCTCCTCTCTAGCAGTGATCCACATAGCAGGGTTGTGATGACGTTCCTCAAATCGCTGCTCAAATCTCCATACCTACTATCTAAGGAGGAGAAACAAGAGAGGAGAATAGGAGATGGTAACTTAGAAGCCTCTAACGTATGGGCCTTTGGTTCCCTCCTATTTATAGAGGCCCCTTTATCAACTTAACCCGAATGGATAATGCCCTATTGAGTATTAGATCTCTATTCAACTATCCAAGCCTCTTAGATTAGTGGATCTCTATCCAATAATCTCTCATTGACACTTATTAGATCTTATCCATAGGATCCAATAATTCAGGGGCTTATTGGATATCTAATAAGATAGGGGCTCCGGTGGATCTCTTATATCCGAACCTCTACTCGTAGCAATGTCTATCATATGTGTGTGACCCTTAGGCCCAATATTGAGTTGGTAGTGAGCCATACCTATAAGAACTCTTTCTACCTAACTGAATTACTTGTTAGGACTGTGTCGGCACTAAGAGAGGGGGGGTGAATTGGTGCTATCGTAAAACTTTATGTCGATTCAAAATTCTCGTTTGATAAAAGTCGATATAAAAAATGAGCTTGACTTAGAGTGCACGTTCATGAGCATAGTGAAAGTAGTAAGCAAGTAAATCAGTTTGCAATATAAATGAAAAGCATGAAGGAAATGCAAACCAAGTTTTATAGTGATTCGGTTGTCCTGACCTATGTCCACTCCCGATTTCTCTTCACTTGAGGCCACTGACTTTCACTACCAATCTTCTTTCAACAGATAAAAATCAACTACCCTTACAACTCTTTCTCCTTTTCATAGGTTTAGGAGAGAACCTTTAAACCCCTCTATTACAAGTATTCCCTTACACTCTCTCTTTGAACAACCTCTAAGTATATGGAGGGAACTCAACTTTCTAACAAGAATTGCAACTTTAGAATCACAAAATTTTGTTCTACTTTTCGTACTACCTCAAGCAGAAATATTGGGGTATTTATAGACCCTAAATGGCTTCAAAATTGTAGTCAAAATTTGAATCCCTGGGATTTCGGGGTACTGGCAGTACTACCGCCCGACACCTTGACATTGGAAAGTACCACTACCTAACATAGTGTAGGAGGCTGTGTTTGGGTGGTACCATCGCCTAACATAGTCCGGGAGACTATGTCTGGGTAGTACCACCGCCCAGTTTGGGCGGTACCACCATAAGACCCTATTACAGGTCATTGAATGGGTCAAACAACAGGCCCAATTCAGCCCTGATTCAAGCCCAATTGACCCCTAATTGAGTTGGTATTGTTTCATCCCAAAACTGACTCAATTTATCCTGAACTAACTCAATCTAGACATATGATTACAAGTATGAATCTTATATTATCCGGCATGTCATTGGTTCATCCAATGCTTTGTCCGATCCTTCGGTGCATCGTCCTCTCCTTCAGCGTATTGCCCAATTAGCATATTGACTCCCACAACTTTCATTCTCCTTGGTGCAATGTCTAATTTTTTGGCCCAATGCCCAAACTTATGGTACGAAGTCCTTTTGCCATTACATCGACCGATCCTCCGGTTCGACGTTTAATCTCCTGACATGTTTCACTATGACCTAATATCTGATTCCTTTTGCTTTAATCGATTTGTCTTTTCTAATCAAAGTTAGTCCTATGTCACTCAAAATACAGATTAAATCACAAACTCATTAATTGATTTCATTATTATAATCCGAGATTTAACAATCTCCCCCTTTTTGATAATGACAATCAATTGATAACGGAGTTTAAACTAAACTCCCCCTATCAACATGCCATAATTTCAATCATGAATGATATGCAATACATCATATCATTACTTACATCATAAATTTAAGTATTGCATCCAAACCATCATACATAATAAAATTTCATCATACCATGCATGATCATTATCATACATTCTCTTCCTTTGTCATCAACTAAAAGGAGAAGTGCAACTAGCAAGTTTTTGAGATATAATTTCAAATCATTACATTATAAACATAATCTCAAGTTTTTGAAACATCATTACATCTATCATCATGTAAGCTAGCAAGTTTTTCAAATATGAAAATTAGCAAATTTTTTGCATCTTTTGATATGTGTAAGATAGTATGTTTTTGTATCTTCTTGAAATGTGCAAGCTAGCACTTGTCTTTAGATGTGCAAGCACTTTTGATTCTTCTTGAGATGTGCAAACTAGTATTTTTGCATTTCTTGAGATGCTACCATGTTTCTTTCTCCCCTTTGTCATTGTAAGAAAGAAGAAGAGGGGAAGAATACAATGATACAATTTTTGTTTTTTACATCAATGCTCTACTCATAACATAAGGTTTACAACCATAAATACAAAGGAATTATGTATAATGAAAATCATGTCATAAAAGATAATATCAAAGATCATGTGAATTCCAAAATTCATTTGACAAATCTCCTCTTTAATAATAAAAAAGAAATCTTAGGAGATCAAATAGTAAAGATCTTCAAAAGAAATTTTAAGTCATGAATTCCAAAAAATCAAGAGAAAAATCATGATTCATTGGGATAAATATTCTTTTTAATAAAATATAAGAATCATACAAGAATAGAGAGTAAGGGATCTTGATTCATATAAAGAAAATCTTAAGTTATAATTCCGAGAATTCAAGATCATGATATAGATAAAACTCATTCAAATTCAAATCGTCAAATCATCAAAATCACTTTCAAGAGATTTAAAATGATATAAATAGATTCATTAATCTCTTACTAAAAAATCAATAAAATAGATAATTTTTTAAGAAAAATATATTTCATTTTTATTTCATACAAGCATGCCTTTGTCTTTTATGCCAAATAAAAACATGCATTATCATTTAAAATCAAAAAAGCAAATTTAATCACAAAAATCATCATGATCAATAAACCATAAATCACAAAATTCAAATCATCATGCATAATTAAATCATTAAATCATCAAGCATGATTTCATCAAACATAAAGCATTTTCAAAATTATTTTGTTTCGACTAGTGAGCTTTGTAAAGTGTGTTAGATCTCCGGTCATAAGCCTTGAGCATCTACTATCAAAATTTTATTTTTTTCTCCTAGCTTTCGATTGTAGATATTTCTACAAGAAGGTTGGGTTTGTTTTTTGAACCCATTTAGCTTTGGGTCTCTCATGGTTAGATCTATCTATCTTAATTTTTGGCATAAGGTCATTTATGGTTCCTTTAGAAACCTAAACCAATTTATACAGGTCATATCTTTTAAATGAACATTTATATACAAAATAACCATGTTTACCACAAAAATTATATTTATTTTCAAGAGAAACATGTAATGTGGGTCTTTTAACAAAAATAATTGATTTTTGTTAAGTGCTACTCACATAGCCAATTCCTTCCTTACTACGAACATGACTCTTATTTGCACGAATCATGTTTAAAGATTTTCTACCAATTTTAATTTTTTTTAATATTTGTTATAATAGCAAATTTTCCTTTTTGTATGAATCTAACTCTTCACACTTAGTGCAAGAGCTTAACATGCAATTATCATGCTGATTTTTTAATTTTTTAAATTTATTAAAAAGAGAAGCATGATCCTTTTTTAGTAATTTATAATTTTTATTAACTAACTTAAATTCATCAAATAAATCATGAAAAGCATTAAATAATTCATTGTAAGGTAAAGACATTTCGATTAAGTCATTTACCTCGTTGTTGAGAGCCATCAAAGCGAAGTTCGCCACTTCGTCTTCATTGATTTGCTCATCGTCTTCGGATGCACTCGATTCATCTCATGTCGCCTTGAATACTTTTTTTTTCTTTGGCAGCTTCTTCTTTTTAAGTTCATTTTTGTTCTTAGTATCATATTTTATGAATTTTTTAAATTTACTTATGAGGAGTTCTATGTCATCATCACTTGAGGTTTCGCTTGAGTAGTCTTTATTTGTTCTAAGTATCAAATCCTTTCTATTCTTTGGAAGGTTGTTATCAAGTTTATCGTTTGCAATACATGTCATTTCGTAGGTCATTAAAGACCCGATAACTTCTTCAAGCGAAAAGTTATTTAGGTCCTTTGCTTCTTGTATTGCTGTTATTTTCGAATCCTAATTTTTAGAAAGAAATCATAAAATTTTATTAATAAGTTCAAGATTTGAAAAACATTTACCAAGAGCTTTCAAACTATTGATGACATTCATAAAATGGGTATACATGTCAACAATAGTTTTGCTTGGCTTCATTTGAAACAGTTCAAAATCATGCATCAAAAGATTTATTTTGGACTCTTTAACTCTATCCATACCTTCATAAGTTACTTCTAGTGTGTGCTAAATCTCATGTACAGTTTCGTATAAAGAAATATGATTAAACTCATTTTTGTTTAAAGCACAAAATAGAGTGTTCATAGCTCTAGCATTTATAGAAAAAATCTCCTTCTCCAAATCATTCTATTCATTCATTAGTTTAGAAGATTTTTGAAAGCCAAGTTCAACAACATTCCTTAAATTGAAATCCATAGAAAGCAAAAAAACTCTCATTCGAGTTATCCAATACGTGTAGTGCGTCCCATTGAACATAGGAAGACGAATGATAGAGTGACTCTCTTGATTTCCAGTAAAAGCTATTCTCTTGGGTGTTAAATTAATTGAGAAAAACTTGGCTTTGATACCAACTGTTAGGACCGTGTTGGTGTTAGGATCAATACAACACTAATAGAGAGGGGTGAATTAGTGCTATCATAAAAACCTCAACGATTCAAAAATTCTTCTTGTTTGATAAAATCATTATCGGAAAGATGTTAACTTAAAAGCATATGAAAGCATAGTGAGATTAAGAAATCAGTTTGCAATATAAAAAAAAAGCATGAAGGAAATGCAAACCATGTTTTTATAGTGGTTCGATCATCGTGACCTATATCCACTCCCGATTCCTCTTCACTCGAGGCCACCGGCTTCCACTATCGATCTTTTTTCAATGGGTGAAGATCAACTATCATTTTACACTCTTTCTCCATTTGATCAGTTTAGGAGAGAACCTTTACAACCTCTTTTTCTTAGACCTCACTTCTCCCTTTAGAAGAACTTTCTAAATAATAGGAAGAAGGGACTTTAAATCCTAAGAGAGATTACTTTTCCCCCTTTTTAACTCAATTTCTTGCTCCTCTATGTAGGAATAGTTGGAGTTTTTATAGGCCCTAAATAGCTTTAAAATTGAAGCCAAAAAAGGTCTAATCTTAGGTTTCCCGGGTCCTAGTGGTACCATCGCCTAGTTTGATGGTACCACCGTCTGACAAAGTCTAGGAGACTATGTCTAGGCGGTACCATCACCTAGACTGGCGGTACCACCGCTTGACACTGGGTGATACTACTGCTTGACACAATCTCGTAGACTGAGCCTCTAGTGATACCACCGCCAGCTACGGCAATGCCACTGCCTGATGCGGCTTCGGGTTACTTAATGGGCCTTTCTCTTGGCCCAAAACAGCCCCACTTTAGGCCTAGTTGGCCCCTAATTGAGTTGGCTTAATTACATTCTAAACTAACCCAATTATAACTAAAACTACTTCGATCTAGACAATTATTACAAAGCATTAACCACATATTGTCTGGCATGTCATTGGTTCATTGGCGCATTGTCCAATTCATCGACACATCGTCCTCTTTTACGGCCTTTTGCCTAATCGGCATGTTGACCTTCGTAACTCTGATCTCCTTGGTGCAATGTCTATTCTTCTAAGCTCGATGCCCGAACTCATGGCATGAAGCCTTCTGCCGGCACGTCGACCGATCCTCGGCTCGACGTCCAATCTTCTAGCATGTTCCACTCCACCCCAACATTGATTCTTCCTACTTTAATTATCTTTTCATGATCGAAGCTAGTCCTACATCACTTAAACGCACATTAGATCATTAACTCTATCAATTAGTTTCATCATCAAAATCCGAGATTCAACAATCTCCCCCTTTTTGATAATGACAACCAATTGATAATAGAGTTTAACTAAACTCCCCATATCAATATGCTATATTGATAGAACTTTTAAATTCATAAATAAATTATAAATCCAAGCAACATGTCATCATAAAATCATGCATAATCTAAATTTTAATACATCATAAATTTCAATACATCATTCCATGCATGATCGTCATCATAATTTCTCCCCCTTTGTCATCAATAAAAAGGAGAAGTGTAACTAGTAAGTTTTTAAGATATAATTTCAAATCATTGCATTATAAACATAATCTCAAGTTTTTGAAACATCATCACGCAAGCTAGTAATTTTTTTTTTAGATGTGCACACTACAATTCTTTCTGCCCCTTTGTCATTAGCAAAAAGAAGTGCAACTAGCAAGTTTTTAGATATGCAAGCTAGTAAGATAGCAAGTTTTGAACATGCAAGCTAGCAAGTTTTGAGCATATGAAAGTTAGATAAATTTTACATTTTTTGAAATGTGCAAGATAGCCTATTTTTGCATCTTTTTAAAATGTGTAATTTATCAAACATTACTTCTCTTGAGATTTGCAAGATAGCACTTCTTGCTTCTCTTTTAAGATGAGCAAGCTAGCAAGATTTGCCTCTCTTTACGATGTGTAAGTTTGTAATTTTTTGCTTTTATTTTGAGTTGAGTAAGCTAGCAAGTTTTGCTTCCCCTTTGTTATTGTCAAAAAGAAGGGAAGAATACAATGTTTTAATTCTTTTCCCTTAAATCAATTTTCAAATCATGACAAAGATAAAGCATCAATCTTATTTCAATATGGCATATTGAAATAAGGTATCATTTTAGGAAATGATAGTTGTTGACTTTCACATCATTTCATCAAAAAATCATTAGTATTGCATGCATCATTCCAAATCATAAATATTTCAAATCATGATGGTATCAAATTGTCAAATTACATTACATCCTACCATGCATGATCATAACTTCTCATTTGTATATATCAACATAATATCATGAGTATTTCATGCATAATTTTATATCATCACATAAAGAATATAAAAAAAAATTAATTGGGTGATGAGATATACACTTCATGCATATAAGGGAGTCATGAACCAAATTTCAAATTGTGAATATAAAAAAATCAAGAGAAAAATTATGATTCTTTTTGGATGACACAAATAGCGAAAAGAAGAATCATAGTAAATGATCTTGATTAATAAAAAATCTCATGTTATAATTCCAAGAATTCATAAGAAAAATCATGATTTATTTAAATAATTCTCCTTTTTAGTAAATAACAAAAAGAACCATAGGAGTTCAAAAACAAGATCTTAATTCATAGAAAGATCTCAAGTATCAAATATCGAGAAATCAAGATTATGATTTGGATAAAAAAATAAATCTCAATCCATAAAATTTTCTTGTAAGAAATGCCAAGTCATCATCATTATCACTTTGGGCATGATACCAAATCAATAAATTTTCAAATCATCATTACTTGGGTATGCATGATACCAAAACATGGTTTCAAGTCTTCAACGTATAACATATACAATTTTAAACCATTACAAACCATTATCAAGGTTATAGTTTGTTTGCATAAGTCTCTTCTTTAGTAAATGGTAAGAAGAAATCATCAAAGATAGAAACTATTTTGATTCTCATAAAAGATAGCTCAAGTTCATGACTCGGTTGAAAAATCTTCATTTAAATTTAATTTTTCAACTCCAAACTTATCATCAAAATCACTTTTCTTAATTCAAGAGATAACATAAAATAGATTCATCACTAAGAATTACTTGTTGAATAATTTAAAAGCTTTAGAGATATTTTCAAGAAACATGCATTCTCCCTTTTTTGTTTCAATTTAAGTGATTTGATTTCATATAAGCATCCCATTGTTTTCTAAGCCAAAACCATGCATTATTGTTTAAACTCGAAAAACAAGATTTATCACAAAAATCATCAAGATCAAAAGTGTAACACATAATTCCAAATCATAAGATTTCAAATCATCATTATTTCAAATCCTCATGCATAATATAAAAACATCAAGCATGATACCAAACCTTTTAACGTTTTCATTACATAATTATATCATTACATTATTAAATTATCAAGCATGATTTCATTGAACATAAAGCATCTTCAATTAAAAACATTTTGTTTGTTATAGTAATGATTTTTTCTTCTTAAGTGAAAACTCTTCGTACTTAGTGCTAGGAGTTAACATACAATTGTCATGATCAAATTTTTAATTTTTTTCAAAATCATTAGAAAAAGAAGCATGATTTTTTTATATTTTTTTATTTATTACTAACTAATTTAAAAATAACTCATGAAAATCATCAAGTAATTTTATAGCAAGGTAAAGAGGATTTGTTTGAGTTGTTTACCTCATTGTCAAGAGTCATTAAAGTGAAGTTCGCCACTTCATCTTCATCGGTTTGCTCATCATCTTTGGATACACTCGTTTCGTCCTAAGTCCCCTTGAGTGCTTTCTTGTTCTTTGGTAGCTTTTTTTTTTAAGTTTATTTTTATTCTTAGTTTTATGTTTTATAAATTTTATAGATTTACTTGTGAGGAGTTTTATGTCATCATCACTTGAGCTTTCGCTCAAGTGGTCTTCTTTTATTCTAAGTGTCAAGTCCTTCCTATTCTTTATAAGGTTGTTCTCAAGTTCATCATGTTCATCATGTGCCTTGCACGTCATTTCTTATGTCATCAATGCACCAATAAGTTCTTCTAGTGAAAAATTGTTTAAGTTCTTTGCCTCTTGTATGAGAGTATCTTTTGAATCCCAGTTTTTAGGATGAGAACGTAAAACTTTATTCACAAGTTCAAGATTTGAAAAACTTTTACCAAGTGCTTTTAAACTATTGATGACAACCATAAAATGGGTGTACATGTCAACGATAGTTTCGCTTGGCTTCATTCGAAATAATTCAAAATCATGCATCAAAAGATTAATTTTTGAATCTTTAACTCTATTAGTGCCTTCATGTGTGATTTCAAAAGTGTGCCAAATATCATGTGTAGTTTCACATGTCGAAATACAATTAAACTCGTTTTTATCCAAAGCGTAAAACAAAGCATTCATAGCTTTCGCATTTAAAGAAATAATTTTTTTCTCAAAGTCATTCCATTCAGTCATAGGTTTAGAGGGGTTTTGAAAATCATGTTCAATGATATTCCATAAATCAAAGTTCAAAGAAAGTAAGAAAACTCGTATCCGAGTTTTCCAATAAGTGTAGTCTGTCCCATTGAACATAGGAGGACAAATGATAGAGTGACCATTTTGAAATCCGATAAAAGTCATTTCTCTTAGGTGATAAACCAAATAAGAAAAATGTAGCTCTGATACCAACTATCAGGATTAATACGACACTAAGAGGGGGTGAATTAGTGCTTTCGTAAAAACCTTAACGATTTAAAAATTCTTTTTGTTCGATAAAATCGTTATCGGAAAGATATTAACTTGAAAGCATATGAAAGCATAGTGAGATTAAGAAATCAATATGCAATATAAAGAAAAAGCATGAAGGAAATGCAAACTGAGTTTTTATAGTGGTTCGGTCGTCGTGACCTACATACACTCCCGATTCCTCTTCACTTGAGGCTACCGGCTTCTACTACCAATCTTCCTTCACTGGACGAAGATCAACTACCCTTTTACACTCTTTCTCCATTTGATAGGCTTAGGAGAGAACCATTATAACCTCTCTTTCTTAGACCTCACTTCTCCCTTTATAAGAACTTTCTAAATACTAGGAAGAATGGACTCTAAATCCTAATAGGGATTACACAATTTTGCTCAAGTATACTTTCCTCCCTTTTCAACTCAATTTCTTACTCATCCATGCAGGAATAAGTGGGGTTTTTGTAGACCCCAAATGACTTCAAAATTGGACCCAAAAATAGTTTTCTCCCGGGTTTCCCAAGTCCTAGCGATACCACTATATGTGTTGGGCAGTACCACCGCCTACAGCACTAACACTAGGCGATATCACCACCCAGTCTGATGGTCCCACCACTTGACACAATTTTGGAGATTGTGTTTGGGCGGTACCACCGCTTGACACAATTTTGGAGACTGTGTTTGGGCGGTACCACCGCTTGACACTGGGTGGTATCACCGCCCAATCTAGCGATACTACCACCTGACACAATCTTAAAGACTATGTCTTGGAGACTGAGCCTCTAGTGGTGCCACCGCCTGATGTTGCTTCGGGTCACTGAATGAGCCTTTTTCTTAGCCCAAAATAGCCCTACTTTGGGCCCAGTTGACCCTTAATTGAGTTAGCTTAATTACATTCTAAACCAACCTAATTATAACTAAAACTAATTCGATCTAGACAATTATTACAAAGCATTAACCACATGTTGTCCGACATGTCATTGGTTCATCGGCGCTTCATCCAATCCTTCAGTGCATTATCCTGTTTTGCGACCTTTTGCCCAATCGGCATGTTAGCCTCCGCAAGTCCGATCTCCTTAGCACAATGTCTGCTCTTCTAGGCACAAAGCCTTCTGCCAACACGTCGATCGATCCTCCGGCTCGACGTCCAATCTCTGATATATTCCACTCTTGCCCAACATAGATTCTTCCTGCTTTAATTATCTCTTTATGATCGAAGCTAGTCCTATGTCACTTAAATGCACATTTGATCATTAACTCTATCAATTGGTTTCATCATCAAAATATGAGATTCAACAGTTGACACTAAGAGGGGGGGGGAGTGAATTAGCGCTATCATAAAACTTTACATCGAGTCAAAAATCTCGTTTGATAAAAGCCGATATTCGAAATGAGCTTGACTTAGAGTGCACGTTCGTAAGCGTAGTGAAAATAGTAAACTAGTAAATCAGTTTGTAATATAAATGAAAAGCATGAAGGAAATGCAAATCAAGTTTTATAGTGGTTCGGTCATCCCGACCTATGTCCACTCTCGTTTCCTCTTCAGTCGATGCCATTGACTTTCACTACCGATATTCTTTTAATATACAAAGATCAACTACCCTTACAATTCTTTCTCCTTTTCACAGGTTCAAGAGAGACCTTTTACACCCCTCTATTATAAGTATTCCCTCATACTCTCCCTTAAAACAACCTCTAAGTATATGGAGGAGGAAACTCAACTTTCTAAAAAGGATTACAACCTTAGAATCACAAAGTTTTATTCATGCTACCTCAAGCAGAAAAGATTGGGGTATTTATAGATCCCAAATGACTTTAAAAGTTGGAGCTAAAATTTGAATCTGCCAATACTTTTTGACATTGGGCAGTACCATCGCTTAGTCTGGCAGTACTACCGCTTAACAACCTGACACTGGGTAATACCACCGCCTAGTCTGGTGGTACCACCGCTTGACACAATCTGGGAAATTGTGTCTAAACGGTACCATCACCAGACATAGTTTGGGAGATTGTGTTTGGACGGTACCATCGCTAGACCCAGCTACAGGTCATTAAATGAGCCAAAAAATAGGCCCAAGTCAGCCCTGATTCAGGCCCAATTGGCCCATAATTGAGTTGGCATTATTTCATCCTGAAACCAACTCAATTAGTCTTAAACTTAGTCGATCTAGACACATAATCATAAGCATGAATCCTATATTGTCCGGTATATCATTGGTTCATCCAGTCGATCGTCTGATCCTTCTGCGCATCGTTCTCTCCGTTAGTATATTGCCCAATCAGCATGTTGAGTCCCATAACTTTCGACCTCCTAGGTGCAATGTCCAATCCTTTGGGTCGATGCCTGAACTCATGGCACGAAGTCCTTTTGCCGGTACATCAACCGATCCTACGGTTCAACGTCCAATCTCTTAACATGTTTCACTCCGACCCAATGTCTAATTCCTCATACTTTAATTGATTAGCCTTTTTTGATCGAAGTTAGTCTTGCGTCACTCAAAATGTAGATTAGATCATAAACTCATCAATTGATTTCATCATCAAAATCCGAGATTCAATATTATTATCTTCACAATAATTCACTTGACTCATTGATTGCGGACGTACTAGGCCACTACGTCGCAGCCCTCAAACGATATAGGGGAATCTAATCCTTTAGACCTATCTGTCCTCAATTATCATGTACCTATAGTCCCTCATCCATCTAATATCCCAGAGACTATATACCGAGCATGGTGTTGTCAGGCCCATATAGTTTCTCCTCGAGTTTTGCTCTCATTGGATTCTCTTGGAGAACTCTTTCTCTTTCAATTCGAATGACCTTAGCTTGGAGATTGTTTGAGCAAAAATATAAGGGATATTCCTCTTACGACATCAAGAGCCGATGATCCTCTATTGATACTCAATAGCCCTTGTAAGATTGGCTGTCACTCCCGATGATCGATTGTGCTAGATTTGGAACTTCCAAACCTATAAGTTCGATATCAAAGAATGAGGTACTCATACAAGATATCCTTAGTATCTCAAGTCTAAGGACCGAGTACACCAATAGGACAACGAAATCATTGTTTGACAATAAGGTATTATCAACAATCCAACATTCCGTGAGTGGATCAATTAGTGAACTCATTCTCCAATGAGCACTTGTACTATAGCCCTAGTGTCCCCACATGAGTAGCTATGATACCAGCTGCCTCCATCATATGGACGGGTATACAACACACTAGTCTATCTGGTTATTTCGATATTCCTCTCTAAGTAACCTATGACCAAAATTATTTAGTGTTTATGTTTAAAGGTGAATTAGTCTCATTATTGTGATATCATCATGATTCGATTCCCATTGCACAGATCCATAGACATCACTATATATATATATATATATATGTAACAAGTAATATAAAGTGATAAAATACTAAATAATATAATAAGCAAACAAAATGCGTATCATATCACACGTGTCATCACTCACGTGATTAGCTTTTAGGACACCTATGACTAGCAATCTTCCACTTGACCTAAAGCCAATCACTTGTGTGTATGATCCCCATCAAACTCCTATAACGATCAAAGAAAATCTGAGACAATGACTTTGTCAATGGATCTACTATATTATCTTCGGACGAAACTCTTCCCACTACTACATCTCCTCAGGCTATTATCTCTCTAATTAAGTGGAACCTCCTTAGAATGTACTTAGACTTCTGATGAGACCTAAGTTCATTTGCTTGAGTAATTATCCTATTGTTGTAGCAATATAAGTGAATCGACTCCTCGTTGCCCAACACGACTCCTAAATCTGTGATGAACTTCTTTATCCAGACTCCCTCCTTTGTTGCCTTTACTGCAGTAATGTATTTCGCCTTTGTGATCAAGTCAACAATAGTATCTTGCTTGGAACTCTTCCAATATACTACTCCTCTATTCAGGGTGAACATATACCTCGAATTAGACTTGCTATTATTGACATCGGACTGAAAACTCGAGTCTATATAGCCTTTAATCCTGAGGCTACTATCTCCATATTTCAATAAAACATCCTTAGTCATTTTCAAGTATTTAAGGATACACTTTATTGCTTTCTAGTGCTTCAAGCCTAAATCCGCTTGATACCTGCTCGTAACACTTAGAGCATGTGTTATATCAGGCCTGGTACATAGCATAGCATACATGATAGACCCTATCTCTAAAGCATAGGGTATCCTATCTATGTTCGCCCTTTCTTTAAGAGTCTTTGGGGACACACTCTTAGAAAGCGATATACCATGTCTCATCGATATGAGACATCTCTTGGGATTTGTTATGTCAAACCTTTTGACAATAGTGTCTATGTACCTGAATTGAGACAAGCTAAGCATCCTATTGGATCTATATCTATAGATCCGAATCCCCAACATATATGATGCTTCCTCTAAGTCCTTCATAGAGAAGTGTCTAAATAACCAAGCCTTTACTCTGGATAGCATTCCTATATCATTCCCAATAATCTGGATGTCATCCATATATAACACCAAGAAGGTGATAGCACTCCCACTTACCTTCCTGTACACACAAGGTTCATCTTTATTCTTAACGAAATTATAATATCTAATCGCCTCATCAAATCTTATGTTCCAACTTTGGGAAGCTTGCTTCAGTCCATAAATGGACCTAAGTAATCTACACACTTTATCTGGGCAGTCCTTGAACATGAATCCCTTAGGCTGTATCACATACACCTCCTCCTCGAGGCTGCCATTAAGGAACATGATTTTCATGTCCATATGTCAGATCTTATAATTATAGTGGGTTGCAATAGCCAATAGAATTCAGATTGATTTTCACATGGCTATAGGTGAGAAGGTATCATCATAGTCAACATCTTGTCTTTGATTATACCCCTTAGCCACTAGCCTTGATTTATAGGTCTCTACCTTTCTATCTATTACAATCTTCTTCTTAAAGATCCACTTGCAACCAATGGGTACAATACTCTTGAGTGCATCAACTAGGTTCCAAACCTTGTTGGAGTATATAGAATCCATCTCAGAATTCATGGCTTCTTGTCACTTCCTAGAGTCTATACTCATAATAGCCTCCTTATAGGTTTGAGGATAATATCCTCAACATCATCTCCTCTAATATATCTCACATATCTCTCAGAAAGAGGAGATACTATATCGGACCTATGTAAAGTTGGAACTTATGTGCTATATACTTGAACAGACTCGGGTTGTGGAGTAGTGCTTGAGCTAGGTTTTTTAACATCGCTCAACTCTATCACGCTCCCACTATCTCCGCCAAGAATGTATTCTTTCTCAAGGAATACAACTCTCTTGGCTATAAAGACCTTTTGGTCCTCGGGGTACTAGAAATAATACCCACAAGTTTCCTTGGGGTATCCCATAAACCTGCATTGCTCCGTTCTAGATTCTAATTTATCGGGGTTGTCTTTTAACATGGGCAAAGTACCCCCAAATCTTAATAACCTTAAGATCGGGTTTCTTTCCGTTCCATATCTGGTGTAGACACTACCGATTTAGTTGGAACTCTGTTTAGAAGGTAAGTTGCGGTCTCTAGGGCGTATCCCCAGAATGAGACAAGTAGGTCGGTGAAGCTCATTATGGACTGCACCATATCGAACAGTATACAATTCCTCCTTTCAGATACACCACTAAGCTGAGGTATATAAGGAGGTATCTATCGGGATAGAATCCCATAGTCCTTGAGGAACTAAGTGAACTCTGTATTTAAGTACTCACCTCCTCGATCTGATCGAAGAGTCTTAATACACTTTCCAATCTAGTTCTTCACTTCATTCTTATACTATTTGAATTTCTTAAAGGCCTCGAACTTATACTTCATCAAGTACACATGTTCATACCTTAAGAAATCATCAGCAAAAGTAATAAAGTAGGAGTAACCACCTATGGCATGAGTTAACATAGGACCACATACATCACTATGTATGAGTTCCAACAACTAAGTGGCTCTCTCTCTAGTTCCACTAAATGGAGAGTTGGTTAGTTTTCCACTAAGGCAAGGCTCGCAAGTTGCATATGACTTACAGTCAAATTGATCTAGATATCCATCCTTTAGTAACTTTTGAATCATTCCCTCATGGATATGACCTAACCGACAATGCCACAAGTATGCACTATTCACCTCATCTCGTTTCCTCTTGGACACACTTACATTCATGATATATGGAGCAGTGTCTAGCATAAACAAACTATTATGTAATGTTTCTCTCGTAATAATCTCATCATATAATAATTTTAAATAACTATTATTTGTAATAATCTCATCATATAATTTTTTTAAATAACTATTATTTTTAAAAATTAATTTATATCCACTAACTTCAAATATGAAATGAAAATAATATTTTTGATAATAGAAGGAACAAAATAGCATGCATCGAATACAATAATAGCTCTAGTAGGCAGATGTAGGGTGACCTCGCTAATAGTTACTATAGCAACTTTTGCTCCATTGCCCATCTTGTGGTCCATCTGGCCTCTCGCCAATCTCCTAGGTCTTACCAGAACCTGTAATGAATTACAAATATGATAAGTACTACCGGTATCTAATACCCATGTATTATTATAAAAGTCTAACAAATGGAGACTGATCATGAATGTACCTAACGCTTCTCTAAGTTTTTGTTTCACCCTCTCTACAATGTACTCTTTGCAATTCCTCTTCCAATGCCCATCTTTATCGCAGTGAAAGCACTAGCCTTCATTCTTTGCCGGGTCCTTCTTAGCAACCTTTGCTTTACCCGGTCTGCCCTTGCCCTTGCCTTTCTTAAGAGACTTTTCTGCCTTCCTTATTTTTTTGGTCTCACCAGTGTAGAGAACTGACTTCTCTTTCTTAATAGTGCCCTCTGCCTCCCTTAACATATTGAGGAGCTTAGGGAGAGTCACCTCAAACTTGTTTATATTAAAATTCATTATAAACTATGAAAAGAAATCTGGTAGGGACTGAAGCACAAGATCCACATACAGGTTATCCTCTATGATCATTCCTAGATCTATGAGTTTCTCTATCCACTCAATCATCTTTAGGACATGGTTTTGAACCGGTGTCCCCTCAGTTATCATAATGCGGAAGAGGCTCTTGAAATCTCATATCATTGAGTCATTCTCTATTCCTCAAATAGTTTACGGACATATAGGAGAATGGATTTGGCATCCATCTTTTTATGCTATCTTTGTAACTCAGGAGTCATGGAGCCCAACATGTAACACTGAGCAAGAGTGGAGTCATTTATGTACTTCACGTAGTGAGTGATCTCATCCTCGCTTGCCCCTTCGTTGGGCAAAAGCATCACTATATTAAGGATGTATGCGATTTTCTCCATCGTGAGAATAATTCTCATATTACAGAGTCAATCCGTATAATTCAAACTAGTGAGGTGATTGACAATAAGTATGTCACATAAGGGGTTTGAAAGCGATATTTTCTGCAAATAAAGATGCAACATAAATAAATAACATACAGATTTTGTAGAAAAATAAACAATCAAGATATTGACTTTTATCTTCATATACTCCCACTATTTTCTCACGAAACACACAACTCCCTCCTGTTTGTGAATCGGAGACTCTCAGTGGATCTCTAGTGAGAATCGAGATCCAATCGACATCTTAACGTAACCTCGAGGGACTTGACCATTCATGCTAAGCCCAAAAGGTAGGCAACTCTTATCGATCACAACTCCTTGTGACTCCCATCCTATTCGGCCTCTGAACCATCATGGTCTCGAGAGACTCGACTAACCATGATGTCCAATTAAGTCATCACCATCATTACAAAATGAGTCTAATTCGATGATATACCCTCAAGGGACTCGACCAAGCATACCATGTCCTTAGGTTACTAGTGACATCTCTACGTCATAGGCAAGATAGCGAATCGCAATATAGGTGAGCCTCAAGGGACTCGACTAATTCAACCTACATCGGGAATTGATTCCTACCTATAACGATGGAAGGCCACGTGGGTTAATCTAGTTACCTCATGTTTACCGATTTAATATTATCGAGAGAGGAGATTTTGATTTGGTCTCCTAATATAACATGTCACACATATACATATTTAATATACATCTATATCACAAGCAAATATATATACATATCTAGTAGGTGTATTTGTAATCACACATCACAAAAGCAATCACACCAGATGATCACAGACCCCAACCTAATCTGATCAGGCCCAAGCTAGTGGGCCTAATCACTCACATCAGGATCTATGTGTGCAACGGCACATCTTCATATCCTGTGATCGTTCATCTCATCCTCATCGATTCCATCGGTATCTCAACGCAACTGTATACGTCGCGATCGTCCGTCTCTACCTCGTGGGTCCTGCTATCGCTTCCACGCTCCTGCTATGCCTCCTCATATGACTAAAACTTAATTATAGGCATGCAGGCCTAACAATAAATGAGAAAAAATGAAGACTCGCAAGCCACAATAATAATAATAATAATCACATCACATATACAAACACGGTCCATGATCATCCGTCGACATCATATATCACATGTATACATCATCATCATATAGGATTACTAGATAATAATAATAATTAATTAAAATTTTTAATTAACTAATATTTTCTGAAATTAGGGACATGTAGGAAATTTTTAAAATTATGAGGGGTATTTTGGTAATTGAAGATTGGTGCGTAAAAAGCCACAAAACTGAAAAACTATATACATGAAAAATTCTGTTATCTAGGGAGATCGTATATCCCTGAATTCTTATAGATCTATGAGAGAGGATGAAGGAGATCAAGCGTTCTCCTCTCTAGTGCTGATCCACACAATAGGGCTACGACGATACTCCTCAAATAATAACCCAAATCTCCACACCTATTATCTAAGGAGGAGAGAGAGGAGAGGAGAATAGGAGGTGGCAACTCATAAGCCTCTAGCTTACGGGCCTTTGGTTTCCTCCTATTTATAAAAGTCCCTTGTCAACTTAACCCTAATGGATCCTACCCTATTGGGAATTGGATCTCCATCTAACTACCCAAGCCTCTTAGATTAGTGGATCTCTATCCAATAATCTCTCATTGCCTCTTATTGGATCTCATCTATAGGATCCAATAATTCAAGGGCATATTGGATATCCAATAAGATAGAGGTTCTAGTGAATATCTCATATCCGAACTTCTACTCGTCGCAACGCCTACTATATATATGTGACCATCTAGGCCCAATATCGAGTTGGCCATGAGTTATACCTGTCAGAACTCCTTCTAGCTCATTGAATTATTATCTTCACAATAATTCACTCGACTTATTAACTACGAACATACAAGGCCACTATGCCGCAGCTCCTAGACGATACAAAGGAATCCAATTCTTTGAATCTATATGTCCTCAATTATTATGTACCTATAGTCCCTCATTCATCTAATATGCTTGAGATCATATACCAGGCATGGTGCTATTAGGCCCATACGATTTCTCCTCGAGTCTCGTTCTATCGAATTCTCCCGGAGAACTCTTTCTCTCTCAATTCGAATGAGCCTGGCCAGAGATTTGTCTGATCCAGAATACATGGGATATTCCTCTCATGACACTAAGAGTAGATGATCCTCTATCGATACTCAATAGCCCTTGTAAGGTTAGCTTCCACTCCCAATGACCGATTGTGCTAGATCTGAAACTTCTAAACGTATAAGTCTGGTATCAAAGAGTGGAGTACTTATACATGACATCCTTAGTGTCTCAAGCCTAAAGACCAAGTACACCATTGGGACAATGGAATCATTGTCTGACAATAAGGTATCATCAACCATCCGGCATTCCATGAGTAGAACAATCAGTAAACTCATTCTCCAATAAGCACTTGCATTGTAGTCATCGTGTCCTCACATGAGTAGTTATGAGACCAATTGTCTCTATCATATAGATGAGTATATAGTATACTAGTATGTCTGGTTGTCTCAATGTCCTTCTCCAGTAACCTATAACTAAGATTATTTAGGGTTTGTGTTTAAAGGTAAATCGGTCTTATTATCGTGATCTCATCACGATCCGATTCCTATTACACATATCTATGGATATCACAATATATATATATACACACACACACAACAAGTAATATAAAGTGATAAAATATCAAATAATATAATAAGTAAAAAAAATGTATATCATGTCACACATGTCATCACTCATGTGATTGGCTTGCAGGGCACCTATGACTAGTAATGTTGATGGAAACAATGAGGACGAGATGGATGATCATAGGGCATAGAGATGCATCGATGCACACATAGATCAAGATGTGAGTGATTGGGCCCACTAGCTTGGGCTTGATCACATTAGGTTGTGGTCCATGATCATCTGGTGTGATTGCTCATGTGTGATTACTTATACACCTACTAAATATGTATATATATTTTCATGCGATGTAGATATATATTAAATATATTTATGTGTGACACGTCATAGGAGACCGAATCAAAATCCCCTCTCTCGATAATATTAAATCAGTAAATGTGAGGCAATTAGATTGACTCATATGGCCTTCCATCGTTATAAGAAGAAATTGATTCCCGATGTAGATTGAGTTGGTCAAGTTCCTTGAGGCTCACCTATATCGCGATTCAAGATATTGTCTACAATATAGAGATGTCATCAGTGACCTGAAGACTTGGTATACTTGGTCGAGTCCCTTAAGGGTATATTATCAAATCAAACTCATCTTGCAACGATGGTGATGACTTAACTAAACATCATGGTTAGTCATGTACCTCGAGGCCATGATGGTAAAGAGGTCGAACAGGATAGAAATCACAAGTTATGATCGGCAATGTAGGGAAATCTATTGAAGATCCACTTGCAGCTGATGGGTACAATACCCTTGTTGAATCTCGGATTTTGATGATGAAACCAATTGATAAGTGTTTATGATTTGATCTGCTCTTTGAGTGACGTAGGATGCTTCGATCAGGGAGAGACAATTAAAGTAGGAAGAATCATGTTGGGCTGGAGCAAAAATGTCAGAAGATTGGACATCGGGCCGGAGGATCGATCGACGTATCGGTAGAAGGCTTCGAGGCGTGAATTCGGGTGTCAGGCCAATAAGAGCGGATATTGCACCAAGGATATCGGAGTTGAGGATGTCAACTGGCCAATTGGGCAATAGGCCGCAAGAGAGGATGATGCGTTGAAGAATCGGATGAAGCGTCGATAGACCAATAACATGCCGGACGACATGATTCATGCTTAGTAATAATTGTCTAGATCGAAGTGTGTTTTTATGTGTGCAAGATTAACTATAATAGCAAGGCATAAAGCAAAATGAAGTCCCAGAGTCAAGAACGCAATTTCGTTCGGAGTTCGAGAGTTCGTCGGAAGTCCGGACGTTCGTCGGAAGTTCTACCAAAATTGACCGAGAAGTCCTAAAGCTTGCCAAAGAAGCTCATCGGAACTCACCAAGATGATTATCATGAGGTCTAGGAGCTTGCCGGGAGTCCATTGGAATATTTCTGAGAGATCGTCGAAAGTTCGCTGGAAGATCGTCGGAAGCTTACCGGAAGAAACCGAACTTATTTTGCTTAGAATATGTCTTAGGAATCGTAGTTAGCACATAATTGGAGTTGAGATTGGGAGGTAATCCCATCAACTCTATTAGGGCCAATTGGGCTCGAAGTTGGGTTGGTTTGGGCCGGATTCAAGGCCCAACCAAGATGCTGAAAGCCTGGCCGATGGTGGCACCGCCAGGGCCGGTGGTGGCACCGCTTGGGGAATAGCACCCTAGGAATTATGGGGGGTGGTACCACCCAGTGGTACGGTGCTAGGCGGTAGCATCACCCTTGTCAAGCGGTGGTACCACCCAGCATAGTGTTAGTGTCAAACTGTCACTAGCGGCGGTACCGCCCGTACTCAGGAAACCCGGGATGAGATGTTTTTAGGCTCCAAGTTTGAATCAACTTGAGGTCTATAAATACCTCTCTTATCCCTGGTTAACTAACACAAGCACAGAGAATTTAAAAAGGGAAAAATGCTATAGAAATCTCTTGTGAGAATCCTTCTCTTCTGGTCTAAGTGTTAGAATAGTTTGAGAGAGGAGTGAGTGCTTGTAAAGGTTGACTCCTAAACCTATGAAAAGGAGAAGAGGGGTGTAAGAAGGAGGTTGATCTTTGCCTATTAATGGAAGATCGATAGTGGATGCCAGTGGCCTCGACGGAAGTGAAATCGGTGGAGTGAATGTAGGTCACGACGACCAAACCACTATAAAAATCTAGTGTTCGTTTCTCTTATGCAATTTACCTTACTACAAACCACTTTACTTGCCTACTGCATTCATTTCATATATGAATATGTTTCAAGTTAAGCATTTCTGAGTTCGGTTTTTATCGTACGAAATAGTTTTTACGAAACCAACATAATTTTTACCACTGCACTAATTCACCCCCCCCTCTTAGTGCCGACTCGTTCCTAACAATTGGTATCAGAGCCTCGTAATTTCTCATTTGGTTTAACACCCAAGAGAAATGGCTCTTTTCGGCTTTCAAGAGAGTCACTCTCTCATTCGTCCTCCCATGTTCAATGGGACGGACTACACATATTGGAAAACTCGAATGAGAGTTTTCTTGCTTTCCTTAGATTTAAATTTATGGAATATTGTTGAAAATAGTTTTCGAATGTCTTCTCTTCCAATGAACCATTGGAATGATTTGGAGAAGAAGACTTTTTCTTTAAATACTAGAGCTATGAATGCTCTATTTTGCACCTTAGACAAAAATGAATTTAATCGTGTTTCTATTTGCGAAATTGCGTACGATATTTGGCACACTCTCGAAATCACACACGAATGTACTAATAGAGTAAAAGATTCCAAGATAAACCTTTTGATGCATGATTTTAAACTTTTTCGAATGAAACCAAGCGAAACCATTGTTGACATGTACACCCATTTTACGAATGTCGTTGTACTAATAGAGTAAAAGATTCCAAGATAAACCTTTTGATGCATGATTTTGAACTTTTTCGAATGAAGCCAAGTGAAACCATTGTTGGCATGTACACCTGTTTTACGGATGTCGTTAATGGTTTAAAAGCTCTTGGCAAATATTTTTTGAATCTTGAACTCGTGAATAAAGTTTTACGCTCACTTTCTAAAACTTGGGATTCAAAAGTACTGGCTATTCAAGAATCAAAAAACTTAAACTATTTTCCTCTCGAAGAACTTATAGGGTCTTTGATTACCTATGAAATGACATGCAATGCACGTGAAGAACTCAAGAACAACCTTCCAAAGAATATGAAGGATTTGGGACTTAGAACAATTGAAGACCACTCGAGCATAAGCTCAAGTGATGGTGAACTTGAACTCCTCATGAAATTTAAAAAGTTCATGAAACAACAATCAAAAAATAAAAACAAACTTAAAAAGAACATAAATTGCGACGAAACAAGTGCATTCGAAGACGAGAAGTAAACCGATGAAGACGAGGTGGCAAACTACGCCTTAACGGCTTTCGTCAATGAGGTAAACAACTCAAATGAAACTCCCTTAGTTTACTTTGAAATTACTTGATGTTTTTCATGAGTTGTTCTTAATTTAGTTTAGAAAAATTATATAATTTTTTTAATTGCATCTTTAATAATGTAATGAAAATGTTAAAAGGATCATGCTTATTTTTCTAGCTAATTTTGAAAAAGATAATGAAATTGCATGTTTTATGTTAAAGGAATAAAATGTTAGATTTAAATCTAGTGATAATCCTATGTATGTTTTTCAAGAAGAAATAATATGTATCTTGATGATTTCATGATTTTGATTGAAGATGATTTATGTATAATGAATTCATGCTTGATGAAATAATGTAATATGAGTTTATCTTTCTAAATTATGCATAATAATTCTTGCGATTTATGGATTATCAATTTTTACCATAATGAAAGTGGCTTTTTCGGTTTTAAAAATGATGCATGTTTTGATTTGATATAAATAAAAAAGGTATGCTTATATGAAATAATGTAAGTATCATGCTTGATGATTTTATATTTAATTAAAGCATGATGATTTGAAGAAATGATTATTTGATCTTAATGATTTCCATGATGATATTTGCTTTTTCAATTTTAAACCATGATGTATTGTTTTCATATGAAAAACAAACTTGAACATGCTTATATGAAATCAATCACCTAAATTGAAACAACTAAAATGAGGAAAACATTTCTTTTTAAAAATTTCTTTTTCTCTATCTTATTGATTTTGATGAATCTATTTGTATCATTTTTATGAATCTCTTAAAAGTGACATTGATGATTTAACTAGTTGAATGATTTGAAGATAAATGATGATTTTTCTCTTCATTATAACTTGTGATATTTTTTATATGAATCATCATCTTGATTTCTTGATATTTGATATATGAGATTTCTCTATGAATCAAGATCTTATTTTTGAACTCCTATGATTCTTCTTACCATTTTTCTAAAAAGGAGAGATTAATGAATCTGAATCTATTTATATCACTTTTGTGAATCTCTTGAAAATGATTTTGATTTGATGATTTGAATTTGAATAAGCTTTATCTTGATTTTTTGAGATTTATAACTAGAGATTTCTTATGCATCAATCAAGATATTATATCATTCTTTCTCTTATGTTTCTTTTTGCCAAATGCTAAATAGAAAATAAATTATCAAAATGTATTATGAATGATTGAGTATCTTATATGACATGATGATGTAATGAAAGTATTAAATGTTTTGATACCATGATTGATGATTTTATGCATGAGATTTTAAAGTTATACATGATAATTTATGGTTTATTGATCTTGATGGTTTTTATGACATTCATGACTTGATTTTTCATCTTTGTTACTTTACCTTTGTCATGATGTGAAGATTGATAAAAAGGGAAAAGAATAACAACATTGTATTCTTCCCTTTTATTTGACAATGACATAGAGGGAGCAAATTTTGCTAGCTTGCTAGCTAGGTTGCACACTTCAAGAAGAAGCAAAAGTTTGCTCATCTCAAAAGCAAGAAATGCCATCTTGCAATCTCAAGTAAATATGTTATCTTGCAATCTCAAGAGAAGCAAAAGTGCTATCTTGCCTATCTCAAGAAGCAAAACTTGCAACTTGCACATTGCAAAAGGAAGCAAGAATCGCTAGCTTGCATACTTCAACAAGAATGCTATCTTGCATTTGTTTTTAAAAACATGCTAGCATGCACTCTCTTAAATGATATAAAATCTGCTAGCTTGCATGTTCTAATATAATGTAACACTTGCTAAATTTGCTAGCTTACAAATAGCATGATAATAAACTTGAGATTTTATTTATAATGTAATACTTTGAACTTGTATGTCTAAATCACTTGAATGTTATGCACTTCTCCTTTTTGTTGATGACAAAGGGGGAGAAGTATGATGATATTATGCATAGTTTTATGATAACATATTGCTTGAAATTTTGAATCCAAGAGTTCTATCAATATGCCACATTGACAGGGGGAGTTTGTTTAAACTCCGGGGGTTAAGGTTAACTCCGTCTAAATTGGTTGTCATCATCAAAAAGTGGGAAATTGTTGTATCTCAGATTTTGATGATGAAACCAATTGATAAGTGTTTATGATTTAATCTGTGTTTTGAGTGACGCAGGATACTTTGATCAAGGAGAGATAATTAAAGCAGGAAGAATCATGTTGGGCCGGAGCAAACATGTTAGAAGATTAGACGTCGGGCTGGAGGATCAGTCGATGTATCGACAGAAGGCTTCAAGCTGTGAATTCAAGCATCAGACCAATAAGAGCGGATATTGCACTAAGGATATCGAAGTTGCGGAGGTCAATTGGCCGATTGGACAACAGACCGCAAGAGAGGATGATACGTCGAAGAATCGGACGAAGCGTCGATGGACCAATGACATGCCGGACGACATGATTCATGCTTAGTAATAATTGTCTAGATCGAAGTGTGTTTTTATGTGTATAGGATTAACTACGATAGCAAGGCATAAAGAAAAATGAAGTCCTAGAGTCAACAACGTGATTTCGTTGGGAGTTCGTGTAACATCCCTCATTTTTGAAAATTTTATAAGGACTTATTTGTAAATATGAGGATTTTTTTTAATAATTCTTTAGCACTAAATATTATATATATATATATTGAAAGTATTGTGAGGGACCAAAAGGTGAATCTCATTAATTGGAGGTGATTTGTGAAAGATTCACATTAAGAAAAAAATAAAATAAAATAAAATAAAATGGAGGACATGTGGCATTAGCAAGGATGAGCCACTTGCATTTATTCTAAAGAGAAGAGGAGAAGGAATTGAAGGAGAAGAGAAAGAGAAAGAATTGAAGAAGAAGAATTTTTATCTTGGCTTAAGGCTTTGCATCAATTCCCCCACATTTGGAAATCAAAACTTTTTAAAGTAAGTGTTCTAATCCATCCTAGAGATAAATTTTGATCCTTGTTTTCACCTTGATTTTGAGAAAATTGGAAGATTGTGGTTTCATGTAAGATATCTATGCCGTTTATACATCAAATGTGAATCTGGAATTTTTCAGATTTTGACCTTTCAATACTCTTGTGGCCATAACCCTTTGCACCAAATTCAGATTGAGGAAAAGCTTCTTTCATACGAAAGGAGACTTATACAGCTTTCATTTAATATAAAAATTGAAAGATTTGGAGTAAATTTACCTGTCCAAACATATGAATGAAAAGACTTCATGTATTCGGCAAAACAGAGATGATCAATTCTGACCTTCTGTTACTAAATTGCTCATAACTCTCTAGTTGAAATTCTGAATTTTGCAAAACCTATTTATTTGGAAACTATATTTGAATATCTTTCTTTTGACACATAATATGGAAATTTTGAAATAAGTTTGCCTTCTGAAACCTCTGTTTAAATTGATTC